>LZPO01028575.1:8453-28134 GCA_001675575.1 Neotoma lepida | reverse complement strand
CACCACCTCCTACTGCTAGTTCCCCATGTGACCTTGGAGTCACAGAGAACCAAATGGATTAAGGGCGTGTGCTAACTTGCATGGCTATTGTTTACTACTAGTGGTTGGCGGCTCCATTTTTCCTCTGACCCTCAGATAAATTTTATTAGGAAACACAGATAAATTATCACCACAATTATCCTTTGATTATTCTATACATTACACTGGGGAAATCCAATGTAAACAGTATGTCAACTTGAAAAGAGCTAAGGTTTCAGCTTTCTAGTCAGCTATTCCAACCAGTCTACAAATCCAAAGTTTATTAACCTTTTAGATCATTTAATGCATCTGCATAAGTATTTAAATAATAAATAAACAATCCCTCATTAACAAATGTGAACAATCTTGTTGGCACCAGTTTCTATGTCTTGTGTGTATGTCAGCTAACTTTTATTTACTTTATTTACTTTCATAAAAGGTGATAGTGTATGCAGGGCAGTCAAAAGCCACTACTTCTCATTCCTGTATATGTTCCAATACCATCTAACAAGAGAAACAATTGTGTTTAAGAGAAACAATGGTGTCTAAGAGCACAAACTTTTTGCTTAGGGAAACTAGGTTTGAGTCTCATGTTTGCATTCACTGAATTAACACTCTCAGTCATATTTGCAACATACCTGTGCTCTAATCTCCCTCAAAAGCAAGATGGAAATAGGAGTGTAATACCTGCATGATTCAAAGTACCATGAACAGTAAATGAGCTGTTCCATGATTTCCTGCAACAGCATCTCATAGCAAATACTCANTAAACATCAAATATAGTGTGCAACACTACTTTTAGTACTCATTTACAATTTGTGCCAAAATCTAGATGCTGCTGCCCTACCTAATGGTACATAAAACTCTCTTATTGGTTTTCACATTTGTTTCTTGTTTCTCCCTATGTTTTATCCTAGCTTACTTGCCATTTGCACAAAGTTCTAGAGCAATCATTCAGATGCTGGTTTAACTACAGCCTGAACTTAAATTTGAGAGTCAACAAGATGGATTCAGTAGATAAAAACACCTACTGTGCAAACCTGATAACCTGAATTCAACCCTGGAACCCACATTTGAAGGAAAGAACAGATTCCCAAAAGTTGTTATCTAACCTCCAGGGACACATGATGGGCATGCATGCATTCACACTCATGTATATATATCACACACAGAGAGACACATGATAAATTAAAAGTAAGAGAAATTTAATATTCTAATGTAGTATGTACACATAGGACCCCACATACTTTCTGTCTCTCTCTCTTTCTCTGTCCATTTTTCTCTCTGTCTCCCCCTCTCTTACACACACACACACACACACACACACACACACACACACACACACACACACACACACAAAGTGGGGCTGGGAGAAGAAACTTTTTATAAGTAATTCTAAACTTTAGTACTTAAAATGGCTTAACATGTTTCATCCTAAGTCAATCAATTTTTAAAGGAATGTTGGTCATGATCACCTAAATATACTCCAAAATATACCATGGCTCACAGTTTGAAAAATTATTCTCTGAGCAGAAAGTATTCATATGAATTAATATTTTATTAAAGAATGATTTTACTCAATGGATTCATCAAACGNTGGAAGAACTGATTTTCCAGTTATGTAAGACCTAAAATCACTCAACTTAAAAAAAAAAAAAACCTGTGAGGTCTATGGCCATACCAATGTGACTGTACCTGATCTCATCTAAAAGTCATGTGAAGATCAAGGATACCTACACTGAAGCAGATTTATTCTTTTCTCTAAAACAGTACTGTGTGTTGCATTCCAAAGTAGAGGACATTCTTCTAAGAACAATCACCTCTGCAAAGTCTGTTCGTGATTCTGTCTCAAGCACTGACTACAGGATACAAGCATGTCTATGACCAGATCACCAATTATTTAAAACAAGTGTACAACTTGTATGATGCCTAGCCTCACAAAAGCTAACCAGAAATCACTCACTTAAAAAAGAATTGTCAATACTAGAAAAGACTCCTATCACATGACCTATAAGTTGAGGCCTTATTATTGAACCTATCTGTATATTTGGCTAGAGCATTAGCAAATAGGGTTGCATTCATGAGATAAAATTAGGTAATTTGCTTAGTTCACTAATTGAAAAAATAAGCTAAGGCACTCATTACTCACGTCTATGGAAGTAAAAAAACAATAATTTTGTCACTAATAGATGCTAACAGGCTTTACTTTTGTGTGCACTAATACTCTTTGGTCATTAGGGTCAGAAGGTGAAGCCTATAATAGTATAATGTTTTTAAAATATGTAAACTAAGAAGATTGAACTACAAAGAAAACCAATAATATGTAAATATCAGACTNTGTAGTGTTTCAGAGTCTCTGAAAACTAGGTAGAAATAATTTTGGCTCTGATTATTTTAAAAACCATATATTTTTAATCCTCTGAATTCTTTGGGCTATCTCAGACCCATCTTNCATTCAAAAAAGGATGTGGACTTGCATTCATCTATGAATGAGACAAAACTGGGCTGGAATTTAAAGTCCCCACGTTCAGATAAAGTAAGTACTGCTGTTATTACAGGCATTGCCTGGCACTCTGACTTCAACAAATCTAGGTAGACTGAAGTCTTCTATGTTAATGCCTTACTTTGCTAAGGATGAGTAGGATTTAGTTTCTTCCATCGAGGGCATTTCCATTTTATCNTTGTATTATTTTGATCTTCCCTTTCTTGAAATTTTTTATCACATTATGATTTGTATATTGTGGTCACCACACTTTGTATGCAACAATCAGCCATCAGTGTTGTTCAAATAAATTTTTCTGCATTATTGGTGAGTCTTTCCTCTGCTCTTCCTAACCTGCTNAAAATCAAAGTTTAACAAGCAGTTCTGAATGACAGACCCAAGAAATGAAGTAAAAGGAACAGCCATTGAAATATGAAAATTAATAAAACTTTAAAACATTATCCAACTGCACAGTCCCTACCAAGCAGCAACTCCAAACCACCAATTTCTATGATATTCCTTACAGCTCAGATTTGTTACAGAGAAACATAAGCCCAACATTCTCTATATTTTGTATTCTCAGGCAGTTATATGAGATACTCAAGTAGGGTATTATCCCCACTAAATCATACACTGATAATCTAAATTATCAACTTCCACCAGATCCACTTCAAGCACTGTTTTTATTTGTGAAATTATTGAGAACTTCAATACAGAAAAAGATGTGCACATGGGAATTTACCCATAGCATTATGAAATAAAGTCTACCATGCTTTGTGATGTTACTGGAGTGCAGGTTTGGAAACTGACATTCCAGTTTAANCTGGTTATTAACAGGTCAGAGTGGGTGTTTTGCTTAGCATAAAGACACTTAATGAGNGTTTAAATGTTGGATTTTATTTGTAGTAATATTTTGTTGTACTTCAAAAAGAGAAGAAAATTGTTTGTCTGTAATATTGAGCTACTGGATAATATCACTTAAAAAGAGACTCACTGAGTGTCTGATATACGCCTGNCAATATTTGCTTCTTTAAAGGAAAAAGGTGAAATTCCAACAAAGAAGCCCTATTAAATATGAGGAAGTCTGGAGATGTACAAATAAGCTTTAAATGGGGTCATATGAAATCAATAGCTTGCATAATAATTTATATTCACAAGAAATATCCAAGGCTTTACAATTTAGGGTATCTTCTCCTTATTATTGTTATTTGTGTGTGTGTGTGTGTGTGTGTGTGTGTGTGTGTGTGTGTGTGTGTGCTGGCACACGCATACTTGCATGAACACTCACCTGTACATGCATGGCAGCATATGATGATCAGAGGATAACTATGTAGAGTCCATTCTCTTCTTTCACCTTTATATGGGTTCTGGGGATCAGATTCAAGTTGTTCAGCCTGCATGTCAAGCACTTCACCCACTCAGCTCAGCCATTTGCCAACCCTCAGTTATCTTCTCTTAAACTATTTTTGTTGTAATTAAGACCTTTATCAGGAAGAAAAAGTAGAAACATGAGTTCAGTTCTCATGCTCAATGTTTGTCATAATCTAAAGCTGCTCACCACAAAGCTCTGAAGCTGTTTTTGGAAGGAGAGCAAACAGGTTAATAATGTTTGCTCATGCTATAAACAGATTGTTACAACAAATTCACGGAGAAGTGGGATTTGTTCTTACAAAATCAAGCCTGGTTGTAATGAAGAGTTTCTCTACTAAACAAATACTATGAGTGCATTATATGGATAGTTCAGAAAAGGTGGACAATTAGAAGCTACATCTGAACAGGGGCAAGAAATAGTTAAGGGAAGAGGGGAAATGGGACTGTGGTCTTTGTTCCTGCTGACTGGACTGCCTAACCAATGTTTGATGCACATGCCAGGGAACTTCTTCCAGGAATTGATCAGATGCCTACATCTGCTTCCACCACNGCTACAGCAGCAGTTAGATAAGATTTACAGATGGTCAGTATGCATTAATAAAGGTAACAAATCATCAAGAGCATATAACAATTGTAAATATTCATGCACTGAATCTTGGAGTTAACGATTTTATAAAACTAACACTAAAAGGTGTAAAAGACCATGTTGATTCTGGTATCATAATATGAAAGACTTCATCACCCTACTCCCATATTTACATAGGTCTTCTAAACTAAAAATCAGCAAGGAAACTTCAAAGCTAAATTATGCATCATGTTAACTGAGTTTAACAAATATTCACAGAGTATTATATCCATCAGCTAGGGAACACACATTCTTCTCTAAAGTGCATGAAACTTCTCTAAAAGTTCCCATATTGATGTTCACAAAGCAAGTCTCAGAAAATTAAACAAAAAAAAGACATAATTGATTGTATCTTATCAGATAGCAATGGAGTAAAAAGAAATCAGCAGAAAGAGAAACCTCAGAAANTACACTAGTACTTAGAGACTGAAGAAAACACTTTTCAATGAATAATGGGATACTGAAGATATCATGGGGAAAACTTAAAAATTTCTATATATCAAAAAAAAAGATAGCACAATTCTTCAGAAACTCCAAGATGCAGCCTGGGCAGTTCTAAGTGGAAAGTTTATAGTTACAAGTGCTGACATTAAAAAATCATAGCCTTCTCAAATAAATAATCTATTGATGCACCTTAGAACTCCAGAAAAACAGGATGCTACAAGCCCAGTAGATGGCAAGAAATAATTAAATTTTGGGCAAAAAGGAAATAGAAACTGAAATACAATAAAACCAACCTATCAATTAAAGGATTGGCCATTGATAAATAACACCATTGAGAAACCCCTAGACAAATATTAAAGAAAGAAAACCTAAATNGATAAAAATAGAGATGAAGAATATAGTTGCTATTTCAGACTCCAGTGAAGTCTATTAGAACACTAGGAAATAGTTAGGAAAATGGTGTTCAAAAAAGCTGTAAAACTACCCAAGTAATGCTCAATCATACCACAAGGACACTTGTTCAACTATGTTCATAGCAGCATTATTCCTAATAGCCAGAACCTGGAAGCAACCTAGATGCCCCTCTACTGAAGAATGGATAAAGAAAATGTGGTACATATATACAATGGAGTATTACTCAGCTGTAAAAACCAATGACATTATGAAATTTTAGGGAAATAGATGGAAGTAGACAATAACATCCTGTGTGAGGTAACCCAGATTCAGAAATACAAACATGGTATGTACTCATTCATAAGTGGACACCAGATGTAAAGCAAAGGATAAGCAGACTACAATCCACAGCTCCAGAGAAGCTAGGAAACAAGGACTACTGTAAGAGGGGCATATGTATCACCTGGGGAAGGGGAAACAGAGTAGATCTCCATGAATAAACTGGGGATGGGGAGCAATGGAGGGGAGCAGATGGGGGATGAGAACATGAGGGAATGGGATGGTCGAGCTGGGGGAGGAATGGAGTGGAAGAACAATGAAAGAGATATCTTGATGGAGGGAGGCATTATCGGGTAAGGGAGAAACCTGGTTGTTAGTTATTTACACGCTGTGGTTACCGTTCAAGAAAAGTCAAGAGGCATGACAAAACCCAGTATCAGAGTTCTATTGGAAAGTAGGTGGGGGAAGGGGACAAGAAAGAATATGCTCAGGCCTGAGAGAGGGAGAGAGAGAAAGAGAGAGAGAGGAAGGGAGGGAGGGAGGGGGGAAAGGGAGGGAGGGAGAGAGCACACGCGTGGAGAGAAAGAGAGGAGAGAGGCAAAGGGAGGGAGCAAGAGGCAGGGATTCCCTTGCACATGCATGATCACATTCCGAGGGAATTATACCCCTTGCTTAGCTAATGAACTGCGCATGAGCAGTGGCCAGGAACTCCAACACTGGTGCTAGGGAAATTCCCAGGAATCCACAAGAAGGACCCCAGATTAGACTACTGGCAATAGTGGTGAGGGTGCCTGAACTGGCCTACCCTGGTAAGCAGATTGATGAATAGCCTGTCATCATACAGCCTTCATCTAGTATCTGATGGAAGCAGGTGCAGGGATCCACAGCCAAGCACAAGGCTGAGCTCTGGGAGTCAGAGGAGTCAAGATCATGATGGGGAAATCTACAGAGACAACTGAACCAAGCTCGTAGGACAGCTGTGGAACTTGCATGGGACCAGACTAGACCTTCTGCATATGGGAGAGAGAGATGTGTAGCTGGGTCTGTTTGAGAAGCCCCTGGCAGGGTGATCAGGATCTATCCCCAGTGCATGAGCTGTCTTTCTGGATCTCATTATCTATAGTCAAACACTTTGCTCACCTTTTAATGCTGCGGGGAGGGGCTTTGTCCTACCTCAACTGAATGTACCAGGCTTAGCTGCCCCCCCATGGGAGAACATACCCTTTTGGAGGAGGGGATGAAGGGTGGGTCGGAGAGGGAAAGGCAGGGGGAGTAGTGGGAGGAGTGATGAGAGGGGGATCTGTGGTTGGTGTGTAAAATGAAAAAAAATTTAAAATATTTTTAAAAAAATCTTAAAAAGGCAAAACAAACCAACAAAAACGCTGTAAAACTAAAAGAAGTGAAAAAATGTCTAAATCAGAAGATATAAACAATTTAACAAACATAACAAGCAATGAGATTGAAACAGTATCTAAAAAGCACCCCAAGACCAGATGGATCCACAGTTGAATTCTGTCATGTTTTAAATGGGGCTCAAGAGATTATTTCTGTGAGGCAGTGCATTTTTCAGAAGTACAAACAGCCTTCAGTCTGAAATTTAGTAGCTAATGAAAGNAAGAATCCTCAATAATAAGTGAAACAGAAACAAATAACCCATAAGGTTCCCCATGTCTATAAGCAGGGATTGAAGCACTNTATAGTATTAATACACAGATGAACTCCTCCCAGAGCTTCCACTGTATTATATATGATACCAGTTATGCATTCAGAGGTTAAATCAGAAATACTGTGAAATATATTATTATAATTTTTGCAAACTTTATCACTATGAAGTTTGTGAAAGGTAAACTTAACGAGGAAAAAAAGAGACTGGTGCAGAGACACACACCTGTCACTCCACAGCTCAGAAGACAATTTGAATTTAAAGTTTGGGTAAGCCTACANGCCATTTTGGGTAAGCCTATACGCCATAGTGGCAGCCTCTCAGTAAATAAAACCCAAACAAACAAAAAAAAGTTGTCTTAGGTTGTTGTCTTAGGAGCAGTAATATAAGAGTGGAGGAACAGCTACTATTGTTTGCTCTGAATCAGCTACAAACAAGCATTGCTATGACAAAGTCTTAAATAACTGTGGGTTATGAAGGTGAGAAAGAGCAGCTTGTTCTGTCTTCTGAAGGATAAAATAATAATACTTAAAAAATTCTTAGAACCTGATTTAGTGCAGAAATAAAATGGCTGCAAGCAACATACAGCAAGTTCTGATGTTGATTAGCAACATCCACAGAAGCCAAATTGTGGTAGAAAGTGTTTGCACAAAATCCTTTGTTAACATGTGTTCTTATCAACAACAGAACATTGTCATCCCTTTCTATACGGTCCTCCCCACTATATACATGAGCAAATCCTGCAACCTCTGGCCAGTATCTTTATGCCATTGTCTTTCCTAGTAAATGATCTTTGCTACAAGCATTATCTCAATCAAACTGACATTTCCACAGCTCAAAGCCAATGCTGTCCACAGGAAGAATCCAGTAATGGATGTATCTCTCCTAGACCATCACATGTCAGCCTGCTCTGTAGAAGTTGTCAGTGTAGCATTTGGAGGAGTCTACAATTTCTATTAGCAAAAAAAGAAAAAAGAAACTTTTCAAAAGCGGCTAAGTCACAGTTTTTTCTATCAAACTCTGGAAAGTTTCCAGGGTGAACTTACTAGGATATAATGTATTAAGTAATGTTTCAAGAAATATAACTTGTCAATTTTAAAATTCAGATAGATAGGAACTCACCCCAGTCTCCAACACAGTTCTATATTCATGGTTCCTCACAGTGGAAGTCATTTTATTATTCACTTAGAAACTAATAGCAGAAATTTGATGCACTTGCCTTTGCTTAAATTTTCACTCTTAAACAGTCTACTACACACATATACATTCAACTTCCAGAACGTTTTTGCAAGTGCCCTAATTTGTTCCATCTACTAGTGCTTGTAACATATTTTTTCTAACTTTGATCCTTAGCAACAACAAACACATTGCCATACCACTCTTTAGAACTCAATGGAATCTCAATCTTCCCCTCCAGTGCATTACCCAACATTAAGCAAGCATAGCATTTTAGAACACTAAATACTTAAGATATTCAAATGTGCAAAGATAACCATATACTTATGGGTCTATTATACATTTTATAACATAAACTACAGATATTTTGATAGAAGAAAAATATTGTGAAAGAGAAAATGGATGAATCCATGAGAAACATTCTAGGAAATTGAAATCACAAAAGATAATATACAACAAAAATTACCATGAGCTACTAGTTTATGACTCAAATATGTCAGACAGCTCTCTCCAAATTTTCCTCATAAAAATCTGTCTTAAGTTTGATATTTATCACTCCCATGTATGTTTTTCCTGATGTCTCTTCATAAGCATACACAGGATCATTACATACAAAGTTGGCTTCTGTTTTCAAAATATACAAATAGAACACCTAGGAACCTCATAAGTGGTTCCTGTTCATTCATTTGAATCATGAATAATGTTCAGTGAAATCTTCACATTTACCTATTCTCTCATTAATGAAGCAGATCAATTTCACTACCACATACAAAGTGGTGCATCTTGTTTCATGCTGTATAAACTCTTTCTCTAGGACGTCAGCACAGTATGGTGGTTATGGTAATAATCACTGTTCAGTTGCGCTCAGTTCAACATCCAAAATGTCAGTGGACATTGCTGCCGAGATGAAGTGTTGCATATCCCTGTTTTCTCTCTGAAAGTATATATTTCAATTTTAATACTTGAAACTTGATGGTTATGGGGCANAATTTCAGCTCTCTGTATTCTCCAAGTAATTGCTGAGGCAGAGACATTTGCTTCCATGGACTGGGTTTCACTCCATCTCCTGTCCCTCACTTCTTCACTTTACCTGTCAGAATTTTAACTTTTTCCATTCTCATTTGCAAGAAAACTTTATCAGTCAGAACTCTCAATTCTTTATCAGATAATTTCAAATGTTTTAGATAGTCTTCCTCATTCTGTAGCTTATAGTTTAATTTTGTTTACAGTGTCTTTTGGTGACTGGAAACTTTTGATAACAAAATTTGTCATATTTTCCATTTGTACCTTTTATAACTTAATAAATCATTGACCAGCCAAAGATTATGTAACTATTTGTCATAATTCCTATTTAAAATTCCAAATGTATGTCTTTCCTTTTAAAATGTTTTGTTTATTAGTGAATGGAGAATCCAATTGTTTTTACATTTTATACATTTAGGAATTATTAGCTAATAATTTTAAGGATAGTTCTAGAATATGTTTCAAAAACATGTATCTGTGCCANAGTAAAGATGTAATATATAAAAGAAGAATGAATAAAATAAACTGCAAAAAAANGGGGGGGGAGATACTTCTAAGAGAAAGAAGTAAAATAAAATGCAAAAAAAAGTTTTTTTAAAAAATTTGTCTAGTTTCTTAAAACTTTTATAATTGTGTATTTGCCTAACTTCTCACAACTATTATNCTATAAGATAATAATTAATATATTAATAAATAGGCTTGATAAAGTTGCCCTTCCTCTCCAGCCTTGTCAGAGATGCTTTTATTCCTTTGTAAGTTCACATAAGCTTCACAAGAACAGCCAAGGCCCCCGAAAAATCCATTTAGGTTGACTAGACTACTTTGAATGTATAGATTAATTTGAAGTAAATTGATATTTCTTTAAAATAATGAATGTTTCATTTCTAAACTTGGAATTGTTCCCTTTTCATTCAATTTTTTTTGTGCTTCAGTGGCATTTTATAACTATAACCTTGATTTCCTAAGCACTTTTCCCTTTTATATAATGGTATGTGTGTGTGTGTGTGTGTGTGTGTGTGTGTCTTAAAGTGTGTGTGTGTGTGTGTTTTAACCTGATAGGTAGTGGTTATGTAACCTTTCCCAGTTGACCAAGAATCCAGAAAACTTGCAGAATTCTCTTTGTTATATTAATCTACCTATATAGGTTTTCAGTTTTCTGTGAAAATGATCATATTGTTGGAAAATTATTTTTTCTCCTTTTTAAAATTTTATTTCACTATCTTGCTGGCTAAGTATAATCTGCAGTTTTAAATTTAATATAATTTCAAATGGGATATTTTATTCTTGAATAAAATAGAAATTTTGCATTAAAAATACGATTCTTGTAATATAATTTCAACAGACCTCCTTTTCCAGTTAATTTGCTTCTGTAATTAAACTGTATTTGGCTAAACGTTATGAACACTGATGATGTTTGCAATAAAATATTTAATAACTTCATCAGCAAATATTTGGAGATATGTAATTTCAGGTTTGGCTAGAAGCTTATTAACATCAGCATGATGGATCAAGGGTGCTGGTNCTTCATTTGTGATATCATTCTAACCATTTCATTGACATAGAGTCAGTCATATGGCAGAAACAAGAGGCACATTAGCTATCACACATCTCTTCTCATTAGAGAACTCATTTTCAGAGGCTCTCCCATAGATTTCTCCTTACACCTTAAAGACAAAACCTGAGTTGCTGGAATTCTTTAAACAAGACAGGCTGAAAAAGTGAATAGTATGCATTTTCACACTGGACAGGGAAAAGTGAGTGATGACAGAGTTTAGCAGTTGCTGTTGTTGAGATATTAAAAGTAATGCAAGTAAAGTTTCATTTACCATTCAATATACTGACAGTATCCACTTTCTAATCTATGAAAGAGTGATGAATTACAGATATTTTTGCCACATCTGCTGGTATATTTAAATAGATTATTTGATCTGTTGATCATGTTATTTTAACAGTTTTTCTAATTTTGAAATGATCTTGCTTTCCTGGGATCAATACATGTGGTCACAGTGTATCTACTTTTAGAAACAGCTGCATTATAAGTGTTCGTGTTGAGAGGAATGTTTCTCAATCTATAAGTGCCATCAATCTATAATTAACTATAATTTTCTTTCTTAAACTTTTATTACCTAATTTTAGTCTCAATATTATGCTAAAATCATTAGAATGAATTTTATCTATTCCTCTCTTCTATTCTCCAGGGAATAATTCACATAGAGATTGCTTATTTGGTAGGCTAATTTGGCATTATATGGCTTCCTGCATGTTGAAATAGAGGTGGCACTATAGCTGAGGGGCCTCACAGCAGCCCTTGGCAGACACTGAACCTGGCCCTGGATCCACATCTGTTTACCACATTCCCAGTTATCCCACAGGAGTCAGTCCCCTGCCACCACTGACTGAGTCTTGCTTCCTATATATCAGCAAGATCATGGCTGAAGCTTTGGTTACTAATTTACACTTTACTTCTCCTTGGTTCTTTAGAAACATTCGGTTTGTTGTAGATCTCAACAACATTGCAACTGTTTTTATATTTTATGCATCATTTGCATGTGTTTGGAGATGAGGACTTGCATTTAAATGCATACGCACTGTTGATTATAATCCCAAGAGAACTCTTTGAAACTTGAGTCTAGCATAGGCTGCCAGATTCAGCTTTGATCCTCCTTAGCTTACTCCCTTCCTCTCTAATTATGTGTGTTTCCTTTAATTTAGGCTGAATATGATTCCTAGATTGAAAGTCCATCTAGCCTCGGGATTTTTGTATATTCTCTTGCAAAATGTCGAAATTTCCTCCTCATCCATACCCTCAAGACTGTCACTATCCTCTCTCAGCTTACCATTTCCCAACAGCAGAGATGCGACCTGACAGACATGTCATTCCTGTGGTGTCCTCAGTCACTGTATTACATGCCCTTGTAATATCTTATGGTTTTCTTCTCTATAATATGTCAAATGTATAATGAAATAATTACTTGATTAATTTTTATTAATATATACTTTTACAAACTGGCCATAAGCCTGGTGAGGACAAGAACATCATTTATCTCTCTCATTATATTTCCAGTACCTATCACACTNAGAATGTAATCAAATATCATTGAATTACCAAATGATTTGGCCTTATTTCTATTCATAAGTTTCATAATTAAATATAGATTCAGTTTTTCAGATTAAATTAGTTTACCCAGGCATGGCAATAATAAATTTAGAATTTTAAGAATTTATATATCATATAAACAATGATGAAAATTAATAAAATATGAAAGGCTATTTTCAGGTAAATAAGCAAAAATTAATTCAAGGACTCAGTCTTATAGAGGCACTGAAAAAATCATGGCAATTCTAAAAACCACCATCTGTAACTCTGGTCACACAACATGGGCCTGAAAAAGTCACACACTACTCACTAATAATAATGAGCAAACTGTTATGTTTGATAATAATTGAGTGAAATAGATTCAGAATTAGATTTACAAAATCATTCCCAACTGCCAGGGAACAGCCTCAGCAGTTTTCGTAGGTCTTGAAAGACTAGGTCTATCTGGAAGGTGGAAAGAAAAACTCTCAGACACATGGATTTATGCAAGCCAACGAATCTTGTCAGACCTGGAGAAGTGCGTCTTCTTTGCCTCCTTCTCCCTTCTCTCTCTTTTTTTTCTTGTTCTGTTCTGTTCTATTTTATTTCTATTCTATCATTTTCTCATTCTCTTCTATTTTAATTCTCTTGTTCTCATCATTTGCTTTATTTTATATCTCTTCTATATCTCCAGATCTGACTCAACCCCAGTATTTTATTGTATTATTACAAGGAAATAGGGGATGAGATAATTCAACAGGTGATTGGGTTTTTTNNANTANTTTCCACTTTTTTTTTTTTAATCAACAAAATGTAGCCTGTGCCCCTTGGTTATACACAGAAGTTTCCAGGCTGGTAACCAAAGCAAAAAGCCAAAGTGCAACACTTATTCTTTAGCAGGTTAATAATTATCAGAACATCTGAGCTTCTCACCCCAGAGGCGGTCTACTTGTAGCTTCTCAGAAAACACAAACAATGGGTTAAGGTAACAAAAAGCTAGCTTCCCCTAGCAACATCCTTGCTGCAGTTTCTTTAATGCTTTTTTTTTGTAAATTTAAGACAGAATCTATCTCTTGTAATCTTAAAATACTGTATTTGCTCTGTTAAGTCCTGTATCTTTTCAGCTTTAGAAAGACATTCCCATGGAGTTGCAGGGTGGTGTGTTAACCATTATTTAAATGTCATCTCTGCAACTCTCATTGCTTTTTTCTTTAAACTATGCCCATCTGCACACTGCATCCTACACACTATAATTCTACAGTCTCCATTTTATACAATTATTCCATGGTTCAAGAGGCTGCTCATCAATTAGATTTCTTCCCAAGACTTACGTAAGAGCTCAAATGCCAGCAAGAGTCTCATTCTCTTATAATTTCTTGAGTTAATATATTAACTTTCTCAATGTCTAATTTCAAAGAAACCACTGCAGGAAAAGGAACAAAAATCATAAAAATAAACCAATAGAGAAAGATTACAAGAACAAGTAACAGCTGAATGGATGAGAATGTTACATAC
Source organism: Neotoma lepida (assembly GCA_001675575.1). Classification (NCBI taxonomy): domain Eukaryota; kingdom Metazoa; phylum Chordata; class Mammalia; order Rodentia; family Cricetidae; genus Neotoma; species Neotoma lepida. The sequence continues at coordinate 14,069 of LZPO01028575.1, read as the reverse complement.
ATGTGCCATAAAATTTGCCCTAAGGACACAATGGGGTCTCTCCCAGGTCCTTGTTCGGGGAAACTCAACAGGAAGTCCAATGGGGGTATGGCCAGAGGGATCTTTGTCCTAGATCTTGGGTTCCTCCTTCCTGGACTCCTGGGGCAACAAATCAGGCATGTTGTTTGCAGTCTCAGGCACCCAACATCGTAAGTATTAGAGGTTTTTTTCTAGTGATGTGGCAAAACGTGACCAAGATAGTGAATAAAGAAAAATTTTTCCTCTATTTTTATGTATTTATTTACTTTACATCCCTGCTGCACTTTTCTCTCCCTCCTCTCCTCTCTGTCCCCACCCCCCAATCCACTCTTCCTCCTCCATTTCTGTTCAGGAAAGGGCAGATCTCCCATGGATATCAACAAAACATGGCGTATCATGTTGCAGTAAGATTAAGCACCTCCCCATGTTTTAAGACTAGGCAAGATAACCAAGTATGTGTGGCTTGCGGTTGGTCCCCATCATCCTTGGGCAGAATGGCAGCTGAATCAGCAGCGGCATTTATTTGTTTTGTATTCGTGAGTGTGATACCCATTTTATTCCTTAATAAATATGTCTTCTTCCCAGACATCCATGGATTTCTCACATTACCATCTTCTGNAGGATTCCTCGAACTCCGCCTAATGTTTGGCTGTGCATCTACATCTGTTTCCATCAGTTGCTGGTAAAGCCTGGCATCTACATCTGTTTCCATCAGTTGCTGGTAAAGCCTCTCTTAGGACAGTTGNCCTAGGCATCAATTTATGTATAGCAGAATATCATTAGGCATCATTACATTGACATTATTTTCCTTCAGTCATGTTTGGGTCCATCCTAGATTTTTGGATTATCCATCCTGTGGGTCCTAGTGCTCCAGGCAGTGTCAGGAATGAGCTTAATCTCCTGACATGGGTTTTAGGCTAGACAAGTCATTGATTGGCCACTTCCTCAATCTCTAGGCCACTCTTTTGCCAGCACACCCCATAGGCAGGACACACTGTAGGTTGAAGGTTATGTGGCTGGGTTGTTGGCCCACTCCTTCTACTTGAAGTCTTCACTGCTCACAGGAGATGGCCAGTTTGGACTACACATCTGCTAGGGCTAGGAGTCTTAACTGGGGTCATTCTTATAGATTCCTGGGAGATTTCCTTGCANCAGTCTTTACCTGACCCTGAAATGTCCCTCCTTTCCAGTAGACTCTTAATGCTCTCCCCTTCTAGCCTCCCAACCTGATTGCTCATATTCCCATCCCCATTTGCCCGCAGTCCACTCACAAAATCTCTATTTTTCCTTCCCAGAGAGATCCAGGTATCTCTCATTGAAACCTCCTTGTTACCTACTCTCTCTGGGTCTGTGGATTATAGCATGATTATCCTTACTTTACAGATAATATCCACTTGTAAGTGAGTACCTGCATGTTTGTCTTTCTGTGTTTGGGTTATCTCACACAGGATGATTTTTATCCAGTTCCATCCATTGCCTGAAAATTTCTTGATGTTATTTTTAACAGCTGAGTAATATTTCATTATATAATGGATCATGTTTCATCGATTCCATGGTTGAGGGACATCTAGGTTGTTTCCAAGTCTTGGCTAGTACAAATCGAGCTGCTATGAAATAGCTGAGCAGGTGTCCTTGTGGTATGATTTGGCATCCTTTTGGGTATACGACCAAGAATGGTATAACTGAGTCTTGTGGTAGATTGATTCCCAGATTTCTGAGAAACCACCATATTGATTTCCAAAGTGGCTTGTACAGGTTTGCACTCCCACCAGCAATAGTGGAGTGTTTCCCTTGCTCCACATCCTCTCCAGCATAAACTGTCACTTGTGTTTTTGATCTTGGCAATTCTGACAGGTGCAAGATTGTAGAGGCCCAAATTACTCAGAGTCTGAGAATCTGAGCTTGCTTTACCCAACAGGGCTACATGAAGGGATGATTCAACCACAAGTATAGTTACCAGGTGTTTGAAAGGGTCTATACTTGGCTGTGCGGTGTGCTTTGATCTAGCAAGGGAGAGGTCTTTTGCCTCACCCCTTGCCATTGTTATAAAAAACCCTTTTGAATAAACAGAAATGACTGTTGGGTATTGACCCAGGTCCTCCAGAAGCTATCCTGTGCTTCTGTTTTTCTTCTCGTCAATTAGGTCTCTCTTTCTACCTAAATATCTTCTTACCCTCTTTCCTCCTCATAGGAACCATGGAAAAGGTAGGAGCTGGCCTCCCACATAAGATGGAGTCTCAGAGTCATTTTGATTTGTATTTCCCTGATGGCTAAGTATGTTGAACAATTCTTTAAGTGTTTCTCTGCCATTTGAGATTCCTGTTAAGAATTCTCTGTTTAAATCTGTACCCCATTTTTTTTCTTTTTTATTATTAAGAAATTTTTATTTATTTTACAAACTAACCACAGGTCCTCCTCTCTTCCATCCTCCCACTCCCNAGTCTTCTCCCCCAACCCATCCCTCATTCCCTCCTCCAACAAGGTAAGGACTTCCATGAGGAGTCAGCAGAACCTGTATACCCCATTTTTTAATTGGATTTTTTAATTGGTTTGTTGATGTCTACATTCTTGAGTTCTTTATATATTTTGGAATACAGCCCTCTATCAGGTATAGGATTGGGGAAGATTTTTTTTCCATTCTGTACACTGCTGCTGTGTCCTATTGATGGTGTTCTTTGCCTTACGGAAACTTTTTGGTTTCATGAGGTCCCATTTATTAATTGTTGATCTTAGTGTCTGTGCTATTGGTGTTCTGTTCAGGAAGATTTCTCCTGTGCCAAGTCGTTCAAGGCTATTTCCCACTTTATCTTGTATTAGGTTCAGTATATCAGGATTTATGTTGAGGTCTTTTATCAACTTGGACTTGAGTTTTGTGCAAAGTGATAGATGTAGATCTATTTGCATTCTTCTACCTGCTGACATCCAGTTATGTCAGCACCATTTGTTGAAGATGCTTTTTTTTTCTCATTGTATAATTTTTTTTTTTTTTTTTCAAAAATCAGGTATCCATAGATGTGTGGATTTATTTCTGATTCATTTCTAATCCATTGGTCTACTTGTCTGTTTTTATTCAAATACCGTGCAGTTTTTATTACTATAGCTCTATAATAAAGCTTGAAATCAGAATAGTGATACCTCCAGAAGTTTTTTTTATTGTACAGGATTGTTTTAGCTATCTTGAGTTTTTTGTTTTTTTCCATAAGAAGTTGAGTATTGTTCTTTCAAGGTTCGTAAAGAATTGTGTTGGAATTTTGATGGGGATTGCATTGAATCTGTAGATTGCTTTTGGTAAGATGGTCAATTGTACTGTTAATCCTACTGAAACTGACCATTTTCCTCTATTATTGTTGATATAGGTCTTCNCAGGCAGCCTGGCAAGTAGAGAAGTCAATTTTACAGAGAATCAGAGGAAGGAATGAGTCCTGAGAAATCCTGGTAACATCTAGACTCTGCTTGTCACTGTGTTGCCTCCAGCACTCTTCATATGACTAGACTCCATGTTTTGCTTTCTGTCATTCAATATTAGTTTCTGTTACTGGCAGACAGAGAAGCCTGATGAATCCACATCCTTATAATAATGATAGCCTTTTATCAATTTAATCTCAATTGAATGATCTAAATTACAAAAATAATTTCTAATAATCATGATTTCCCCTCTACCTTCTATTGATGGGCTCTGGAATGCATGATGCTACAGGCAGTCTCCAGGAAATGGGGTCACTTGGTTGAATCTTCCCTACTTCTGTATCCAAAGTACCACTTGACTGTGTTCTCTCAAAGATTATAAACATTACCCATGCTTGTTACTAAGAGTAGTGTATATGTTTTAAAACATCTTTTATATTTTCCCATCACATCTTCTCTGATATATGCTATAATCCTATAAACAGCTAAAGCAGATGAACAATTTCTGATAAAAGGAGTCTGACAAGCCATTTCTCCACCATCAATCCAGACATTCTTTTTCATGGGAGAGTCTGATAATTATTGTTCAAAATATTGATTCAAAATACTCACGGTACATACCATGCTTTCTCTATAGGTTTATTCTTCATTTCCTAAGAAACTAATTTTCTGAACCCTGAATAACTGACTTTCAAATCAAGAATACGTCTGTTCTGCCTGGATGTCTGGAAGTGTTGTTTGTTTGNTTGGTTGCTTGTTTGTTTGTGTTTGTGTTTGTCTTCAAATTCTGACATGTTTTAAACAGATAATTTAAACAATGACATGACTTAGTCCTTCTTATAAAGATAGAAATAAAGACTGAAACACATGTAACCCAGTAAGAACTTGAACTTTAGATAGTGAGCCATCTTTTAAATGTTTCAGACCGATCCCTTAGTTGTTCTTATAGCACAGGAAATTAATTTGGCCCAAATAAATATTCTTTGATGATCATCAAGTATAAAAGAGGGTGGTTTGATGACAGAATTATTATTGACTGGGGAATAACATGCACAATTGATATAACCAAGCAAAGATCAAAAAGACCCTCTGATTATAAAACATCAAAGGTTTCAGGCATGTCCTCCCTCAGTGGCAAGCCTAATATATTGGGGATCCCATTTATACCCCAAAGTTGTGGAATAATGAGTGTCCCCTTGATGATAGTCCCCTTGATGATGAAGTAAAACTTTAGAGTTACACTGCACTAAATCAATGAGGTTCTTAATTAAAGAAATGCTTTTCCCACTATGGATCTGTTACTCATCATGCTAACATTATTTCAGTGTATAATATTGNGGGAAGTGTGATTTAAAAGTAGTCCNTCTTTGGCCAATTACTAGCCACTTGACCCTAAGTTATTCTTAACATCTCTTAACATTTTCCCTCTTTTTAAGTACATTTTAATGAGAATTAAATGAAAGAACATTTGGATCCATTTTATCTTATTGTTAGCAAATACTTGATGTGGGATAAATTATAGCAAATGGAAATTTTGACTATGTAGCTCAGTATTAGCATGTACAGGCCCTGGGTTCATTCTCTAACACTAACAAGGAAGGGAAATGAATAATTGTTTATTTGTTTTCACATCTGGAGCCTGTACATCCCATGAACTTAATGCCAGCATCTGCTTGATGTCTGGTGAGCCTTTTTCCCCCATCATAATATAGTAAAATGTATCAAACCAANCATGCTAGATAAAGATGCTTTTGTCTTATAGGACAGTACTTGTATTGTGGAGGCTCCAGCCTCCCAACTCCCTCCATTTATAATCACCTCCCAAGGTCCCAGTTCCAAATATCACTAATATATGATCATGGAAATTAACTTTCCAACACACAAATTCTAAGGGACATTATGATATATGATATATAATTTGTATCGTCACCTTGACTGAGTTTACAGTCACCCAAGAGACACAGCTCTTGTGTGTTTCTACACATGTTTCCAGAGAAATTGACAAGGAGCAGGGAGACTCATCTTGAATGGGAGCAGCAGCATCTCATGGGTTGGGGGCTTGAGTGGAATATGAAGGGTTAAAAAAAAGCAAGCTGCACACTCACAGCTCTCTGTTCTGTCTCCTGATCTGCTCAGACCTCAGCAAGCTGCTTCATATGTCTGTCACCACAGCCACAAAATACTCTCACTACT
>LZPO01028573.1:0-28198 GCA_001675575.1 Neotoma lepida | reverse complement strand
ACACACACACACACACACACACACACACTAACTAATAAGTAAAAATTTTAAAGGAAATATCTGAAAAAATTACTGAATTTCTGAATATTGAGATTTAATTGGCAAAAATATGACTTTAATGTAAGTATGAAGTCTTCAAATTGTTTTAAGCCAGGGACTGTCCTCATCTTGTGTTATTGAGAGAACTGGAATCATGAGATACTGTTTTTCTGAGTTCTGAATTCAGATCCCCATGAGGAGATCTTTCATTAGGGGCCTGTGGTGGTTAAAAAGAAAATGNCCCCCCAAAGAGGTGGCACTGTTGGGAGGAATAGCGTTGTTGAGTAGGTATGGCCTTGTTGGAGGAAGTGTCTCACTATAGGGGCAGACTTTGAGGTTTACTATGCTCAAGATACCACCCAGAATGTCATTCAACTTCCTGTTGCCTATAAGCTGTAGGGCACTCAGCTACTACTTCAGCACCACGTCTGCCTCCATGCCTCCATGCTCCCACTATGATGATGATAATGAACTGAACCTCTGAAACTGTAATCGAGCCACCCCAATTAAATGATTTCTTTATGAGTTGCTGTAGTATGGTGTCTTTTCACAGCAATAGAAACCTTAACTAAGACAGAAATTGGTACCAGGGACTCAGGTATTGTTGTGATAGGCCAGACCATGTTTTTGTTTAGAGGAATTTGGACTTTGGTACTTTGGGTTATGAAAGCAGTGGAGTGCTTTAAGCACTGCTTAATGGGCCATAGTAGTAGGAGAATGGAAGAGAGTGGTGCTAAGAGTTACTTGAACTGTGGGGGCTTGGCTCAAGAGGTTTCAGAGGAGAATATTAATATGATATGTGGGCTAGAGATCATCCCTATGATAATATGATGAAGAATGTGGCTGCTTTTTGCCCTTGTTTGAAGTGTCTGTCTGAAGCAGAAGTGAAGAAGTTTGGATTAATTCCATTGGCAGAGGAAATCTCAAAACAGCCTAGTATAGACTGTCATGTGGTTATTAGTGGTAATTCTAATGAATATTTATAGTGAAAAGGAACAATCTGAGCAGGGTAAATTACACAATGCAAAATTTGAGGAGAAAAAGAGCACCAGAAGTAGAATGGAGGTAAGTCCTGTGTTTGAGGAGACAAACAGAGTGGTGACCTCAGAGCAAGATCCTACCCAACTAAGTTCCCAATTTATGAAAAAGAGTTAAAGAAAAGTTTAGAGCAGGATGTAGTGATGCCCACCTTTAATCCCAGCACTCCAGAAGCAAAAGCCGGCAGATCTCTGAGTTTGAGGCCAGCCTGGTCTACAAATCAAGTTTCAAATCAAGGATAGCCAACATTAGGCGGTGAAAAAAAAAAAAAAAGAAAGAAAGAAGTTATAAAATAAAGCCCCTGAGGCCAGACAAGTATCAGGGGTGCCCCTGAATAGAGGCCAAGTGAGGCCATTGCATGAAGCTGGGAAGTTGAACCCTGGATTGCTTTGGAGAACCCAAGATGTTGGATATTCTAGAGCCATAAGATACCTGCTGAGAACAGCTGGTAGCAGGGAGTGTAACCAGCTCAAGAGAAAGAAGTCTGTTGCAGTCAACCAAGCTTAACAGAGTTGGAGATCTGAAGAGAGTTTTGACATCAGGCATGAAGATGCAGAATTTGGAGTTTCCCCAGCTGGTTTTTTTTATCTTGCTTTGGTTCAGTATTATGAAGGCCCACAAAAATTTTCTAGTGAAATCTGAGCTTGCTTTAACCAGCAGGGCTGCATTAGAGGATTGCTTGGCCATGTGCACAGTTACCAGGTAATTGGAAGGGTCTACACTTGGCTGAGCTAGGGGGAGATCTTTTGCTCCACCTCTTGACATTCCTATAAATAGCCCTTTAGAAGAGACAGAAGGGGCCCGTGGATAAGGATCCAGGCCTTCCAGAGGCTGTCCTGTGTTTTTACCTGTTTCTCTCCCCTCTATCCTTCTATCTAAATATTTCTCACTTTTCCCTCCTCAAGAGTACCCTGGAAGGGAAATGTGGGAGCTGGTCTCCCACACAATATTTCCTCACCATGCTTCCTCTTCTATGTTTTGGAATGGTAATGTATATCCTGTGCCATTATATGTTGGAAGTATATGATCTGCTCTTTGATTTTAATTTTACAGAGCATTACGGTTAAGAGACTGCATGAGTCTCATAAGAGGCTTTGGACTTTGAAACAAGTTTGAAATTGTTACAGACTATGGGGACTTTTAAAGTTGGACTGGATGCATTTTTGCATTATGAATGGCTACATGCCTTTGGGGGCAAGAGAGTAAAATGTGATTGCTTAAAAGAAAATGGCCCCCAAATGGAGTGGCACTATTGAGAGGTATGGCTTGGTTGGAATAGGTATGGCCTTGTTGGAGGAATTATGTCACTGTGGATGTCAGGTTTTGAAGTATTTGCTTAAGCTTCACTCGGTATCACACTCTCTTTCCTGATGCCTACAAGATGTAGGACTCTCAGCTACTACTCTGGCACCATATCTACCTGCATGCTACCATGCTTCCCATCATGATGATAATGGACTGAATCTCTGAAACTATAAGCAAGCCACCTCACCCCAATTAAATGTTTTCTTCACAAGAGTTGTCATGGTCATGGTATCTCTTCATATCAATAGAAACCTTAAGTAAGACAGGACCCTTCCACACCCAAAGTCCTAAGAGAGTGTCCTGACCTCCGGGACAGTACCTTCAGTGAGGAAGAGAAATGGACACCAAACTATACAAAAATTGGGAACCATGAGCTCAAGATCTCTGGAGCCAGGATGAGTGAACACAGAGAGTCTACACACTGTGATTTCTACCACTTTCTAATTTCATTCAGCTTACTAAGATACCCAATCATTTTGTTGTTAACTTCTTCATGTTCTAAGGAATTAGCCTAAGTTGTCCTTCTCCTATGATCACATTCCAATTTAACTGGTGTTTCTATTTTGTTTGTTTGTTTGTGTTTCTAACTTTCCAAAGAAGAAAATCATCATGTAATTTCTGATTTTACATGATCAAAGCTATGAGAATTATATGGAACAAAATGAGATTTTTCTGGGCTTCTTTGTCCCGTTCTAGAGAATATCAGATTAGATTTTTAAAGTGTATACCATATATAATATACATTTCAAGAACTATTAGTGCTACAATGATGACAAGTCTTCTCTGGCAAAATTAGACAATAGCCCACAATGTCTTTGAGGAGAAAGAGCAATTTAGGGTCTATGCCTATTTCAACAGCATAATTGTAAAAAAAAAAAAGAAAGAAAGAAATGTATATCCCATCTGAGTAGATAACAGATGAAAATATGGGTCATTTGCCCACACAATAACAGCATATTTTCTGAACAGAACCCTCCTCCAGAGCCCACTGCATGAAGAACTTTGAAGCAGCCATGAGTTGGGAAGGTAAAATGACCAGCTCTGGATTTGACCCTTGGAGAAAGGCAGGAAGAAGGAATGTGGCTGCTACCTACTTGTAGACATACTAACCTGTGATGGGAACTAATGGAACAGTTGTGTAAGCTCTTGAATATAAAGGGCATAGATCATGGCAACAAATTAAGCAACAGGAAAAAAGTTTCTCAGAGGTCAAGAGACTCTGGAAAACAATAATGTCTTCAAACACCAGCACAGACTTCCAAGATACANCAAACAGGAGAGCACACAAGGTAGAAATCAGTTCTGGAGGAATATGATACAGACAAGCAAATCAGGTAGGCCTTAGATTAGACAGCCAACCAAATTCACAACAGCCTGGACATAGGGTAGGGAGTCCCATGGAGTTGCTTAAAGTTCTCTTCTTTCCTGCCTGAAATAGATCTTGGTTCTTGGAATCAGAACATAGCTCAGTTGTGAACTGATGCCTCTTTTCATTGGTGAAGAAAATCAGGCTTAACACCCTCAGTATATTATTAGTGTTTTTCAGCACAAACACACTTTATGTCTCCCATGTTGACTTCGGGTAAGAGTATTACAGAAAGTAGTACAGACTATAATGAATATTAATGGTGGGGAGGAGAGGAGCCCAAGAAACAACTGGTATTAACAAAGAAGAGTAGGGTGTAAACATTTCGAAGCAGTAACGAGGGCAAAGGGCTAAACATACTAACTTGGAAATTACCTTTGATGTTACTTCTGCATTTAAAACAAGCATTTGTTCACAGCACCAAAAGATTCCTCTTCAGGGCATGTTTTATGATGTTAATGTGTGCTTCTATTTCTAGTCCTAGAGTGGTTCTTATTTGTTTCTTTAAAGTGGGCAGGAAATATGCATTTGGCTGGCAGTGTTACTTTCCAAATTGCTAGTATTAAAAGGGAGAAGGCAGTTAAACACAGATGTAGGGTACTGTGCCTTGAGTAGTGAGCTCAGCACAGACTGTGTTTTACCACACACCCCAACTCTAGCAACACTATTTTCTTTATGCTGTGCAGTTCATTCTTGTAAAGGAATCCCAAAAGAATAACTTTAAATATATAGTCTTTGCTCTATAATGTCACTGTCCTTCAGAATATATCAGTTTTCACAAGACAAAAGTATTTGACAACAGAAGAAAAGAGTCCCATTTCATGTTGCCTTTGCAACAAATGAGTGAGGCATGGAAGACAGATGAGTTGGTTGGTCCAGGTTACCGCTCACAGACTCATCCAGGTCCTTAATCATAGGCTCCAAGGAGAAGTGTTCATTTAGGGGACAAGAGATAACAAAAAAAACCAGACTTCTCTTTTAGCATCCCAGGCCTTCATCAAGGATTGAACTGGCAACCAAGCTAAGGAAATTTCTAGCTTTTGGCCAAGGAAAAACTGTTCACCTTTGGGGTCTCCTAACAATGCCTGGTCAGTTTCTATTCCCNGTTTTTATCCATGAGATTCTGACGGGTGCTACTTATAAACTTAAGAGGCAATGATGTAATCCAGCCCAAGCTTGAAGGCTGAAAAACCAGGGATGTTATGTTATAGTTTAGCAGCGGGAGATGAAAGAGTCATACCAGACAACAAAACTCACATGGGCAGTTTGTTATGGGAGAAGGGAAGGGGTACAGAGGTAGCCTCTGGGGTCAAGAGCTGAGGAGAGAAGGGGTGGATGACAGGAGGGGCTTATCTTTTATAAGGGGACATAGCGCACTCATGCAGGCACTATGTAGTAAGGTAGTAGCTGTAGCTGATGATGTATTCTGTCAGGACCCTGAGCAGGACAGCATAACTGTTTGAATCTGACAAGCCCATGGACAAGGGATGCTCTTAGTCACTGCAGCTAAGGACCCTGATAGGGCAGCATAATGCCTGAATGCCAGTAAGCATATGCACAAGGGAGAGGCTGTAGCTGATGAAGTATCCTGGCAGGTCCCAAGGGCAGGCCAGTGCAGATGCCTGAATACTAACATTCTTTCCTTTTATTGATTTTAAAAAGATGAGGAGTTAAGAAAGAGGTAGCAGGTGAGGTAGGAATGAGGGTGTCATGCTTTCCAGACTGCTTCCTGCTGACCTGGGGACATCAGAACCTTAGGGGGGACCTAAGGAAGTTGGGATAATGGTCAAATCCTGGGATAGTTGGCTGTTTCACTTTGCTGTTCAGGTTCTGTGGAACTGTCTGGCCCCACTTGGACCTGGCAAGATGCTTAAAGCAGAAGATAAAGTTAAGTTTAGGGGAAANTTTTTTCCTTAAGTCCTAGTAATTGAGGGGGGACTCCCAAGACCAGGGAAAGATAAGGGAGATGCCAGTACTTATCTGAAGTGCATCTGACTTGTTTGAGTTGAATCCAAGTCAACTCCTGGAGCTTACAAGAATTTTTGAGTTTACAAAAAGAGATGTTTTAGACACATAAGCTTTCCCACTGTTTGTAATCTGTACTGAATTCACATTGTAGAAAAGGCAGTATATTCACGCCTTTGGGTCATTAGAAAGCAACCAAAGGGAATTTAAAATCCTGAGCTTGTGGTTATGATAATAGTAGTAGTAGTNGTTAGTACTCTGACAGAGTTAGATTAATAGCTTATCAGAATTTCATTGATTGATGTTAAGGCTATGAACTGTTGGAGTCTTAATGTAACAGTAGCATAGTGTGAGAGAGAAATCCAGAACATGTTTTATTCTTTTATACATATCAAATCACTTTCTCCTTATCAGCACTTAAGCTTTCCTATCTTCACATAAACAAATCTTAAAGCACCTGGTCCTTTCCCATCACCATGGCACCACCTTGACACCCTCTTTCTATCTCATTTACCAGGAGACACAGGTGGTTAATTACTGAGGGCAGTCAGTAGTAAAAAGTTGCATTGATATCTGTTCTGTAAGTCTATCTCTTTTCTGGATCTAGTAACAAGGTAAATTGTGTCTATACTTAGTATTAGCTCTATGAGAGTGAGGACTGTGGCCTGAATTTTACACACAAAGAAAACTGAGAAGGCAGCTGAAGCCTCGGTTCCTGCTGCTAAACTGACAAAGCTGTCACTAGCCTAGTCATCAAACAGCATCAGAGTTTTGAGAAGAAAATTTTACCTGAGTAAGCTTCAGACAAAGCAGCTCCAGGATCTATTAAAAATGACAGAGACTTACTGGCTACCTAGACACAGCAGTCTCAGGGCAGATCAGTCCTCAGCTGCCAGGTCCAGAAGATCTGGCAGACTTTCCTGTGGAGGAACTTGGGGGGACCAGCCTACCTTATCTAGACAAAGTGAAGCAATCAATTCCTCAGTGTCCTGTTTTCCAGAGTCTGGAGAAAGTCTTGGCATCAGTTGAGGTGAAAGGCAGGTTTTTGCTCAGTGACTGGCATTGCCACATTTACAACAATCTCTGGGTGGAGTTTCTTCTGAGTCCATCCACCTTCTTTTGAGGCAATAGGGGTGCTGCCAGCAGCTGGCATATCTCTCTATCACAAAAAGCTTTTTTACTGAACATTTTAAATGCCATGTTCTGCAGATCTCTGAAGCATTTGAGGACTGTCTATCTAGTAGGTATATCTGAATAGAGAAACTTTATTTCTAGTTATTGTTTTAAGCTTAACTTTGTAAACATACAGGGTGCTAAGTAAGGCTTATCTTTGTAATTAATTATATCATTAATTAGCATGACTACAATTAAAAAATTTGATCATTTATAAGATGACTGACTATTAACTTGTGTTCCTTAACAGTCTATAATAAGCTAGGAGCTTTCATAAGACTAGAACTTTACAATATATTCCTGTCAGGTTTGGTCTTAAAAATAATTATTTTGAATTGAAGCACTTTTAGCATCAAAATAAACTTTCTCATCATGGAAATGGGCTCAGTATAGAAACAAAATAGCCATTCTGTGGGTAAAAACAGAACAACTTTGTCCCAAACTGTTAAGGCCATCTCCTGAGAAGGCAAGGACTAGCGACAGAGGAAAGATCCCAGGGCAAAATGGGAACAGGATAAAAGGGGCTTTGAGTTGGAATGTGGCCTGTGAGCAGGGACTGAGGGAGCCTGGAGGTCAGCACTGCCCTTGACAAGCCATGGTGGCCTCTGCCCAAATGCCCAACTCTGGAAAGGGACCCTCTCAGGGGACCAGAAACTTCATTATAGAATATATATCTTGTTTATTAAATACCTTATTTATCAAACATATATTACCATTTATCTAAATTCTCTAGAAGCTTGGTGTTGAACACCTGGCAAAGACATAAGTACTTAGGTGTAAGTCTCTAAGTTAGCATTTGTTAATCTAAATAGATCTTTATAGCCTTAAAATTTTATCACCATATAGAGTATATTCTAAACCAGAGTCAAATCATATATAACTTGCCATTTTTATCATCACACAACAGTCCATACCAATCTAAATTATTTGAGACTGGCTGCTTTCTTAGTCTAAAATTAGATACAATGAACAGAGAGCTTATTGGGACTAAGAGGTGTCATATGATATGTACTCTTTAACCTTAGTAAAAGATGGCTGCTAGCCACAAGGCTGCCTACATCATGATGAGGTCACCAGCCAATATAGAGGAGAAAACAGTTGGTGCTTTGACAAAATCAACAAGATATACAAACCCTTATCCAAACTAACTAAAAGGCAGAGAGAGACTATTCAAATTAACAAAATCAGAAATGAAAAGGGGGTCATAACAACAGAAACTGAGGAAACCTGATCATTAGGTCATACTTCAAAGTCCTGTACTTCACACAATTAGAAAATATAAAAGAAATGGACAATTTTCTTGATAGATGCCAAGTTCAAAGTTAAATCAAGAATAAATAAACAATTTAAATAAATCTATAACCCCTAAGGAAGTAGAAGCAGTCATTAAAAATCTGCCAACCAAAGAAAACCCAGGTCCAGATGGTTTCAATGCAGAATTTTACCAGACATTCAAAGAAGAGCTAATAGCAATACTCCTGAAACTATTCCACAAAATAGAAGAGGGAACTTTGCCAAATTCATTTTATGAGGCCACAGTCACCCTGATTACCAAAACCACACAAAGACTCAACAAAGAAAAAGAATTACAGACCAAGTTCGCTCATAAACATTGATGCAAAAATACTCAATAAAATACTCACAAGTCAAATCCAAGAACACATCAAAAACATGATCTACTATGATCAAGTAGGCTTCATCCCAGAGATGCAGAGATGGTTCAAAGTACCACAAACTGTCAATATAATCCACCATATAAATAAACTGAAGGAAAAAAAAAACCACATGATCATCTCATTAGATGCTGGAAAAACCTTTGACAAAACCCAAAACCCCTTCATGATAAAAAGCTTGGAGAGATCAGAGATACAAGGAGCATGCCTAAACATAATAAAGGCAATATGCAGCAAGCCTATAGCCAAAATCAAATTAAATGGAAAAAACTCAAAGTAATTCCACTAAAATCAGTATCAAGACAAGGCTGTCCACTGTCTCCATATCTATTCAATATAGTACTTGAGATCTTAGCAAGAGCAATAAGGCAACTGAAGGACATCAAGGGGATACAAATTGGAAAGGAAGAAGTCAAAGTATCTTTTCTTGCAGATGATATGATAGCATACATGAGCAACCCCAAAAATTCTACCAGGGAACTCCTACAGCTGATAAACACCTTCAGCACAGTGACTGGATATAAGATTAACTCAAAAAAAAATCAGTAGCCCTCTTATATACAAATGACAAATGGGCTAAGAAAAAAATCAGGAAAACAGCATCNTTCACAATAGCCATAAATAATATAAAATATCTTAGGGTAACTCTAACGAACAAATGTAAGACCTGTATGACAAGAATTTCAAGTGTCTGAAGAAAGAAATTGAAGAAGATAATAGAAGATGGAAAGATCACCTATGCTTATGTACCAGTAGAATTAACATGGTAAAAATGGCCATCTTACCAAAATCAAACTACAGATTCAACACAATCTTCATCAAAATTATAATAAAATTCTTTATAGATCTTGAAAGAACAATACTCAACTTCATATAGAAAAACAAACAAAAAAAAACAGAATAGCTAAAACAATCCTATATAATAAAAGAACTACAGGAAGTAACACCATCCCTGATTTCAAGCTCTACTACAGAGCTATAGTAATAAAAACAGCATGGCATTGGTATGAATACAAAAAGGCTGATGATGGAATCAAATTGAAGACCCAGATGTAACTTCACACACCAATAGACTCCTGGTTTTTAATAAGGAAGCCAAAATTACACAATGGAAAAAAGAAAGAAACTTCAACAAATGGTGCTGGTCTAACTGGATGTCTGCATGTAGAAAAATGCAAGATCCATATCTATCACCCTGCACAGAACTCAAGTCCAAGTGGACCAAAGGCCTATAAATCCAGATACGCTGAACCTAATAGAAAAGAAAGTAGGGAATAGCCTTGAACACATTGGCACAAGAGACAACTTCCTGTACAGAACACCAATAGGATAGGCACTAAGATCAACAATTAATAAATGGGACCTCACAAAATTGAAAAGCTTCTGTAAGGCAAAGAAACAGCAGCCTACAGAATAGGAAAAGATTTTTACAAACTCTACATTTGACAGAAGGCAAATTTTTAAAATATATAAAGAACTCAAGAAACTAGACATCAAAAAAACAAATAATCCAATGTGAAAATGAGGTACATATCTAAATAGAACTCTCAACAGAAGAATATCAAATGGCTGAGCAGCACTTGAAGAAATGTTCAACAACTTTTGCCATCAGATAAGTGCAAATTAAAACAACTCTGAGATTCCATCTTACACCTATCAAAATGGATAAAATCAAAAGCACAAGTGACAGCTCATGCTGGCAAGGATGTGGAGCAAGGGGAGCACTCCTCCCTTGCTGGTAGGAATGCAAATTTGTATAGTCACTTTAGAAATCAATATGGTGATTTCTCAGAAAATAAATCAATCAATCTCAAGGCCCATCTGTACCACTTATGGTTATATACCCAAGGGACACTCCATCCTTCCACAAAGACACTTGCTCAAATATATTTACAGCAGCTTTATTCATAATAGCCAGAAACTAGAAATAACTTACATGTCCTTCAACAAAATAATGGATAAAGAAAATGTGGTACATTTACACAATGGAGTATAACTCAGCTATTAAAAATAATATTATGAATTTTGCAAGTAAATGAATTGCCTTAGTCAGAGATTCTATTGCTGTAAAGAGACATCATGAGCATGGCAACTCTTATAAAGGAAAATATTTAATGAGGTGGCTTACAGTTTGCAAGGTTTAGTCCATTCTCATCATGATGGGGCACAGCAACATTCAGGCAGACATGGTGCTGGAGCTGACAGTCCTATATCTTGATTGGTATGGTAGGCAATAGGAAATGAACTGAGATACTGGGTGTGGCTTGAGCATTATGAGACCTCAAATCCCACCTCCACAGTGACACACTTCCTCCAATAGGGCCACACACACTTCCTCCAATAGGGCCACACACACTTCAACAAAACCACATTTCCTAATAGTGCCACTCCCTTTGGGGGCCATTTTCTTTCAAACCACCACCCGAAAAAAAAACCATCTTGAGTGAGATAACTTAGACCCAGAAATACAAACATAGTATAATATTTACTAACTTATAAGTAGATATTAACTGTAAAGGGTAATCATGCTACAATCCACCGACCCAAAAAGGCTAAGTAACAGGGAGGGCTCAAGGGGACGCATGAATCTCCCTGGGAAGGAGAAATAGAAGAGATATTGCAGGTGAACTGGGTATAGGTGGGGACAGGAAAAGGAGGGATCAGGTGAGGGGAAGATGGAAAGATAGAGTACTGGGAGAGACAACAAAAACTGGGGGAAATTCAGAAGCAAGATGGAAACTTAACAATGGGAACTCCCAGAAATCTATGAGGGTGACCCTAGCTGAGACTCCTAGTAATTGGGAGGTACAGAGCCTGAACTGGCCATCTCCTGTAACTGGACAAGACCTCCAGTGGTGGGACTGTGACACCAACACAGCCACAAAACTTTCAACCTACAATTTGTCCTGCCTGAAAGATGTGGTGGGGTAAAAGTGGCACAGAAATTGTGGGAGTGGCCAACCAATCATTGGCCCAACTTGAGACCCATGTCACAAGAGGGAGCCCATCCCTCACACTACCTAGAGGACCAGAAATCAGACACTGGATGGCCCAGAGACCTAGGGTAGAACCAAAGATGCCAGGCAAAATAATAATAATAATAGTAAATGAAATGATTCCCAACGATATTCTGCTACACTTGTAGGCAGGAGCCTGGCATACTCACCATCAGAAAGGCTCCATCCAGCAATCGATGGAGACAGATGCAGAGAACCACATCCAAATATTAAGTGGAAGTCCTGCAGAAGAAGGGAAGGAAGGATTTAGGAGCCAGAAAAGTCAAGGACATCGCAAGAAAACCCACAGAATCAACAAACCTGGACTCATAGGGACTCACTGAGACTGAACCGACAACCAGGGAGGCTCCATAGATCTAACCCGGGGCCAGGGCCCTCTGCATATAAATTATAATGGTGTAGCTTGGTAGTTTCGTGGGACTCCTAACAGAGGGAGCAAGGGCTGTTTCTGAGGCTTTTGCCTGCTTTTGGAACCCATTTCCTCCTACTAGGTTGCCTTGTCCAGCCATAATATGAGGGGAGATGCCTTATTGCAACTTGATATGCCATGTTTGGTTGATATCCCTGGGGGGGCCTACCCTTTTCTGAAGTGAAATGGAGGAAAAGTAGATGTGGGGAGGACTGGGAGGAAAGGAGAGAGGAGAAACTAAAGTCAGGATGCAATATATGAGAATAAATTAATGAAAAAAAGATTATAAAGCTATAAAATATAATATCAAAATATAAAATAAACAGAAAATAATATGAAAAAATACATGGATAGATTATATAAAATCCTTTGAAATTTTTCTAAAGTCTCCATTATTTTTTTTCATTAATATTTGAAATCAATTTTCACCAAGCAAGAACACTGTGCAGGTTGTCAGAGGACAACCTCAAGTGTCTACCTCACTGTCCACCTTGCTTGAGATGGGATTTCTCTTGTTCTCTGCTGTATTCATGGTATTAGTGAAGTCATGGATATTGGAGGAGAACCTACAACCAGTTTACTAAACTAGTGTAATCCCTAACAACAATCTGACCATTTGTCCTTATACTCAGTGATATGTGTAGTCTTTACCCAACATCAAGAGAACTTCTCTTTGCAATAGTCCGAGATCACTACGGAAAACCACAACCAATCAAAATGCAGAGTTGTGGAGCCCAAAGGATACATTTACAAAGCACTCCTGTAACTAAGACTCAGGAAACACAGTGGAAGAGGGGAAGAAAGATCGGAAGAGCCAGAGGAACAGAGAGTTTGCATGAGATTGTGTCTCCTAGTAACGTCAGAAGCTACACCCAAAGTCTCCACAACATGACTGCCTAAATATGTACTGAACAAGGATGACAACAATAGACATGCCAAAGCAGACTTGTTCTTATTCCTACATACTTTTTTCTTTCTAAATAGGCCTTTTCATGAAATACATTCTGATTATAGTTTCCCCTCCCCAAACTCCTCTGAGGTCCTCCTCACCTCCACTCTTATCTGAATCCATACCCTTTCTGTCTCTCTTTAGGAAACAAACTATACATTTTTCATTAAAAAAAAACTTTATAAAAATGTGATAATTTTATCAACATTATTTTCAGAATGCTATTCTTAAATTTCCATGTAATTTCAGATTAAAGAATAATTTTATATTTATATTTGATTTCCAAGAAGTTCAGAACAAATTCGATTTAATTCTGTATACTTATGTAAGTATATTTCTGTCCATTTGTTTTTAAATGCTCACTTTTAACTATTGTACTCTCTAAAAGTCTTTTACCTATGTGTCAGGTAACTGCTTATACATTTGGAAAAATAAGTGAAAAAATAGCCAATCTTTTAAAGCACAAGTGCTTGCAGCAAAATATTGATATTTCAAGTGCAGCATCATGATAGTAGTCAAGCTTCACAACAAACAGGACTTCTCCCAAATTCCTGTGTAGTGCTATTAAAATGCTATACTGGTCTTTGTCATCATAGTTACCGAAATGACAAACCCACAAGTACATTTCAGTTTTCCACCCAATTATTGTGACTATTCTAGCACAGAAATCCCATGGTCTGCAGAAGAAGCTCTATGTTTGGGAGAGCCATGTGGCTACTGAAGAAAGAGAGATTCATTGTTGACAATCCTTTGTTTTTGGAGTTTCTTTGCCAGACATTGTCTTTCTAAAAGCAATAGATGCTTCTAAATAGGAGGAAAGCAAGAAATGAAAGGCAGCATTACCTGTGGATATATCATTTTGCCTGCTATATTATTTATATTATATTATATAATATATCAAAATTTAAAGCTACATATATGAATTAAACTGAAAATCAACAAATAAAGCAACCTTTCTAGTTCTTTTATTTTTGGTTGTGAGTCTAGCCTTTAGTGGATGAGCCATCTCTCCAACCCAATCTTTCTAGTTCCATATATAGATATACTTTATTGGTAGGCAAACAGAAATGAATTTTCTACATTGAATATTGTATATATTTATGCACACACATATACATATATTACAATGTAAAATCATCTCATCACTGCATCCAAAGACTCATGGATTAAATAAATAGGACTTTTGTTAAAATGTTGATTATCTTTAATATTCAAATGCATGCTTTTTAAAATTTGTGTGTGTGTGTGTGTCTGTGTGTGTGTGTCTCTCTGTGTGTGTGTGTGTCTGTGTGTGTGTCTGTGTGTCTGTGTGTGTGTCTGTGTGTCTGTGTGTGTGTGTGTGTGTGTACACATGAGTACAGGTTCTTGCAGAGGCCAGAAGAGGGTGTCAGATCCCATGGACTTGTAATTACAGATAGTTGTGAGTCACTGGATATGAGTGCTGAGAACTGAACTCTGATCCTTTGTAAGGGCATCAAGCAGCTTTAACCACAGAGCCAGCTCTCCAACGCCCATGTGTGTTTTCCTCAGTACTTTATCAGGATCCTAGGCAGAAGCTGTGAGATAGATGATGATGCCTGAATACAAAATTGAGAAAATTAAAGCAAATCTGTAGGAATCTGAGTGTAGAAAATTTGTTCTGTGCTTTCTCTTTATGGGATACTAATGTTTAAGACGGTGGTTTTCAAGTGTGGAGCTGGAGAAAATTTAGCTCTCATCACTGGGAGGTAGCAATGGGAGGAATTTTGACTACCAGTACCCAATGGGAAGAGGTCATGCTGAAAGGAACTGGTTAGTCTCCTGTGACAAAGACAGAACTGGGTAATAATGTCAAAAGTGTTTATGTTAAGAAATTGAGCTGTAGATCAAGGACAACGGAAAGTTCCAGTCCCAAGAGTCGCTGCAATCTGTGGTGACTGGCAGAATACTTTGCTCATTTGTTTTCTTTTCATGAAAAATTTAGAGTACTTTTTATAATGAGAGAAATAATGATGCTACTTCACAGACCTATGATGGGAGAAAAATGAAGAGAAGAAACTACATCTCCTATTTTTACCCTAGACTCTATATTTTGTAATTCTAATTGCATGTAATTCTAATTAAATGGCAAAAAAAACCTAAAAGCTTGCTATTTTAAAAATAATTCTTTGTGCATGGATTACATTTTCTTCTCTTTGTCATTTTTCAAAAAGAACAGTTGAGGCTTGATAAAATAAATAAAAAAAGATACGAAGAAACTTTTGAGTTTGAAGTTGCTTTTCCTGGCACACATGTGGATAACCTACTTTCATTCTGAATTCCCTTGCTGTCTTTTACACACATTCATAAACACCTAATCTCCCACACCACTGACTGCACTGTCATACCATATTACACAACAATTGAAACTACATAGTTGTTATTTAAAAAATCATAAGGATTATATATACAGGTCACTACTTTTTGTTTCTATTTTATCATTTATGACAGAAAATAAGACAGAAATTACCATAGTCAGCATAGTCAAGTATACCTCAAAATATTCTCTAAAATGGAAGTTAATGCACAGTTTCTTTACCAGTCACAGAGCATAGAATATTCAAACTCTAAAAATAGCATCTTGATGATGATGTCCAAAATCCAATACATTTAAGTTCTTAAAGCAGCAAGCAGCAAACTGATATTTTGCAGAAAATGATACAGCATTTGCCAAGATGGGGTAGTAATTATCATCTGCTTTCATGGTTAATGGTGCTAGGATGTTATTACAGCCATCATACCGTCTAGTGTCTTATAATCAAGCTTAAACATAGTCTTGGAGAAGCAGAGCCCAGCTCTGTGATTTAGTGACAGGGTTGGTGGCATGTATATCATGAAAGGTTCTCAACATACCAGAGGAGAGAAACAGTCACTTAATACAATGCTCAGGTTTTTCTCCATGTGTTTAATACCCAGAGAAAATCAATTTCCTTCTAATGTTCCTTGCTAAATTGCTAAAGCATTGAAATAGTTATCACATCATTTTCCTCTCCAATATTGCACTGGTTTCCTATCTCCTTAAATAAAACAGAAGTTCCAAGGATGGCTAGCAGAGTTCTGCACAATGCGGCTGCCCACTTCCCTGGTTTCATCTGTCCTTCATGCTTGCTTACTCTATTTCAGCTTCCCTGGCTTGCCCTTTCTTGAAGATTTTAACTTACTATTTGCTTTGCTTGGAAAGCTTCTCACCTGTATTTCTGCATAATTCACTCCTTCAATTCATTTTTTTATTCCTTATTTCATTAGATAGATAGATGATAGACAGATAGATAGATAGATAGATAGATAGATAGATAGATAGATAGATACAGATATAGATATAGATATCTCTTATACTTTGATTATATCTCTCCTTCATTAGGCTGTCTTATCTCCTTCCCCTCACCACCAAGCCCCTCCTTCCCAACAAGTCCCCTCCTACTTTCAAGTCCTTTTTCTTTGTTTCTATGTAACTGCATTTAATTAGAGTTGTCTCTATGAGTGTGGGTAGGGAATTACTTACTTGATCAAGGGCAATTTACCAGTGTCTACCTTTGAGAAATATGACTCCTTCTCCTCCTAGCAACCCTTAACTTACTGTGGCTGCTCAGGGAGGGTTTGGATCCTATGAGTCAGCCCCACTATTCCTGCCTCCAGGATGGAATGTTCATGGATCCAGTCTTGTGTTATGTCTTGAGCAGGTAGCCATTGCTGCTTTGAGTTCATGAGCACAACTGCCATACCATGTGCAGAAAGCAGCTTTTCAAAGCACTGCTTCTCATCCTCCAGCTCTAGCAGGTTTCCACCTCCTCTTCTGAGATGGTCCCTGATTCTTGGGGGATGTGATACAGACCAACTAGTCCTCATTTAAGTCTAACTAGTATCCAAATGACTGCCCACTCTTTGCTTTATGAAACACTGCCTACCATATATTTTCTCTCCTGCCACCTTTTTCTCAAACACACACACACACACACACACACACACACACACACACACACACACACACACATTGATTTCCCTTCTATGCTTCTCTCTAAGTCGTCTGGATACACCTGCATTCATTGGACCCTTTTTAACTTCACACCATTGCACATTATGTGCTATCATATTATCAACAGCAGAATGGCCCAAGTTGAAAAGAACTTAAAATTATTATTTAATTTAAAACATTTTGGTTGCTGTTTTAGCTTCATTCATGCAGCATCAACCTTGATAAGGTTCTCTGATGTGTAGGGTGATCTTGGTTTGGTTTTATTTTCAGCTGAAATAAAGGATGTAATGCATACAGTCTCAGACATCACATTACAGCAAGCATTGACGACTCTGCTTTTCTCCTTTGAGTTCCTTTTTAATTAGTAAAGAACATGAGATCATTTTGTGTGTATTTGTGTTATCAGCTTCTAATACAATGCCTGGTACACACTAGATAACCAATGAATGGATCAAACTAAAGACTAGATAATTTAATAATCCAATTGTTTAGTGATTAGAATTAGTAATAAGTAATTTATAAATTTATCTTTGAAAATTTTCACTTTGCTGTTTCTTTTGATTTTCCCTAGTTCTAACATTATAGAAATATTGAAAAAAGCTATATTACATAAATAATCTTTTTGTTTTTAAAGGGATTCTANTTTATTATTAGACATTCCAGTTAATTTCTTGATTTATATGATGTCAATGGGATGCAACCTTCCCTTTAACTGTAATTTCAAGTCCACATCAAAAAGTTTCTCTGTACCACAAATCTAAAATCTGTATTTTTAAATGGCATATCTTCTCACTGACAGACTTATGAATATGACAGATCTGAATTTAGTAACTAATCTTTTAAATTAAATTCCATGCCTAAAAAAGACCAGACTTTCTCTAAATTTCTCCCAAAACTTAAAAAAAAAGACATTTAACAAATTTTAAATTTGGAATTTTGTGCTCTATGAGACCAATTTAACTTTTCACTTTTGGCTCTAAATAGTCCTGTCTTGTATGTGTTTCCTGGATGGCTATAACAAAATGCCACAAGCTAAGTGGCTTGAAAACATAGAAATATAGTTTTGGAGATTAAAACCCTAAGATTAAGGTGTCAGGAGGACCATGTTCTTTGTAAATATATAGCGGGGAATCCAACCTTGCTTCTTCCCAGTTTCTGGTGACTCATGGGTAATCACAGATGCATCAGTCTACTTTACTTAGCTGGCAGTGGTGGACCCTCTTTGTGTATCTCTGTGTGTCCTAAAGATGCCTATCAGAGTGATTGATGACTTCCCAATTNCAGCATGATCTCATCTTGACTGGCAGCATAGTCCATGGTCTGCTTACAAATAAAATCATATTCTGAAATACTAAGGATTATCTTGTTAGGGAACAAAATCCAATTTTGAATATAAGCCCTTTCCTAAGGAAAATAAAAACTATAATACCCCATACTGGGCATAGATGAAGCACATGCTGGGAATATTGTGGTGGATTGATCAAGAGTACAGACCTTAGCGGGAACATTTCATTGACTCTTTANGAGGAAAGTTGCCTAACAAAGGAGAAATGATGCTGTGAAATTAATGGTACAAGAAAAGAAATGGTTTCCCTTTAGCAGAATTCTAAACAATAAGTATTGAAAGAATTTGTAATTATTTTTAAATCACCATTTAGACACTACAATAACACTTTCTGCAGCCATGATCCAAAAACAAATACTAATACTAGTGAACAAAGCTTTAAGGAGAAACTTTAAGTGCAGAAAACTAATTTATCTCCCATAGATTTTTTTGTTAATTGCTATCAGTTTTAATGTAACTCCTCCTTCCAGGAAAAGTGTAGCATAATTAAAGTGATTCATTCTTAACAGATCAAGCCTGGAAAGAGAAAAGATAGGAAACCTGTATCAGTGAAACCTGGCAGACACTGGTTACCATCAAAACTGTCATGGTAAGCATCAGCTTTGAGAAGCCCTGTTGACAGCATCCCCTCCATGATGAGGGTCTAAGAGAGGTCCTCTGCCTCTCTGGTAGCCTCTCAAGATTCCATAACATCACCAAGTCATAAGAAAATCCAAAATAAGGGATAGTCCGTAAAACTGACCAAAGCACCAACATCTTTTATAACTGAACTACTACCACATATTGGACACTAAGGAGATGAGAAAATAAATTACAACATTTAAGACCCTGGATTCAGTCATGGAAAAAAGATAATTCAAATAAAGCCCAAAGATTGTGAAAAGGCTGGTTTCTTTATTCTATTGGTACATAAAACATTGGCTTCTGAGAAAGAAGAGTAAGAAAAACACAGGAACTCTGTGTTAGCTTTGAAACACTTCCATAAACTTAAAATTGTTTCAGAAATAAATGTTTCCCAAAGTAAATGAACGAGCCAGCAAATCCCTTGCTGTCCAGAAACCACCCCTCTTCAAAAAAAAACTAGTGGGAAATGGGAAATTGAAAAAAAAAAGTAGAAAATGTCCATTATGTTGCTTTCCAGTTTCTACAGTGTGACCAAAGCGAAGCATGTCATCATGAGTTTCGGACATGGAAGCTGCCAGATGTTGTAGTAACAATGGAAGTCTGTGGTCGGGCTTTGCTTCCCTGACACCCTGTTGCCAACTCCATCATTTCTCTGGTTTTACCTAAGCTGGACTGACTGGGAAACAAACATTGTCCATGGCAGAAGGCAGGGTCTGATTAGACAGAGGATAAAATCAAATGCTTATAAGTATCTAATTAATAATAAGTAACAACTGCATTAGGGAATGGCTGATCTGTTGTTCAAGAGGTGGCAGTCCTTTGGTAAGCAGTAAGTGATCCAGAATTTATCAGTGAGACCCTATGAGTAAGAAGGCCATAGAAATAAGTAGTTACATAATCCAGAGCCACTGGAAAACTACAAGTACTTTCAGAAAGAACCTAAGGCATGGCAAAAAGTAATAGTTGAGAAGGACTTTAATAAAAGTACTTGAAGTTTGAATGTGTGCTTCTGTGTTTATACTTATATTATTAGTCAATTACTAAGTTGTGTAGACAATGGGGTGACTCCTAACAAGTTACACATAATTTAGTAAAAAAGTCTCAGTATCTGAATATCATAACAAAGCTATTTTCATTGTTCAAATAAAAGCAGTTACAAACTATAAAATAAAAAATATAATAAATCAAAATGCAAAGTCTTTACAATATCACATGAAAGTGTCCAGCTTTCAGCAAAATATGGGTGTTGAGAAAACACTTGTTTGAGAAGTAAATGGAATAAAATCAGACAATAGAAACTGATTCTGAAGTTAGCTTATGTCCTAGTTAGCTTTCTAATGCTGTGAAAAAAACACTATGACCAAAAACAACCTGGAGAAGGAAGGGCTTACTTAGCTTACATGTCCAAGTCACAGTATATCATGAAGGGACATCAAGGTAGGAATTCAAGGCAGGAACCTGGAGGCAGGAACTGAGACAGAGACCATGGAGGAATGCTGCTTTCTGGTTTGCTTTTATGGTTCCTTCAACTTGCTTTTTCATACAACCCAGGAACACCTGATCACCTGCAGTGGGTCAGGCCCACCCACATCAATCACTACTAAGAAAATGCCCCACAGACTTGTCTATAGGCCAATCTGATGGAGGCATTTGTTTTCAGTTGAATTTCCTCTTCCCAGATGACTCTAGTTTGTGTCAAGTTGATAAAAACAGACCACCACAGGTTACATTTTTGATTTAGTAAAACTTACCAAAAATAGTGGTTATCATGACTATTTTAGGATTAAAAAAAATGTTAAAATAATTAGGGAGTGATTATTTATTAGACATGACTATAATTCAAAAAATAGTGAAATCCAATGGATAAATAATACCCATAGACAGTAATCGGATAGAAAAGTCAGGATATGAAGTGTAACACACGAAATTATTCACAGGCTGCTCAAGGTAGAGTCATCATGAGATGGCAGGATGAACCCCTCCCATCTATGACTCAGTTCTTTGAGAGCAAGTGTTATGTATTTGGGCCATATTGAGCCTAATTTAACTCCTTATCCCAAGAGAAAGTTCCAGGAAATATAACATCAGAATGAGAATGGTGACACACACAAAGGGTGACAATAGCTACCACAACTCCAGCTGACAAAAAAAATCTCATAACACAATATTCCAATCAGTTAGAAGAGTAAACAATGACAAAATGGAAGAGAATTACAGATGTACTCGGTGGCAGAGCCCTTGCTGGCATATGCAAGGTCCTGAGCATATGGTCTTTTATAACGACTTTTGGAAGGAAAATTATATTGAAATTAGTGCTGAGGATCAAAGTGAAGATTCCTGGCCAAGCAGGATAGAAAGTGATGGAATAAGAGGTGTGATGAGCAATCTTCCACCTTTCTTGTCACTGTGTTGTACGTAGATAAACTCGTGGTGCTTTGATCACTATGAAGTGGGTTAAATAAACTAGATTTCTCTTCATCTTTTAACAGATATAAAACTTCCATTATGGTAGGATAATACCTGAAGGATAAATTGAAATGTACTGTGTCATTTTTGCATTTGTTTTGGTTTGTTTCTTAGCTTGCTGTCCTGACGTCTAAGTTTTAAAATAAACTTTTCATGACTCAATTGATTTTGTCTCTACTTCGGCTTAAGACATTAAGCAATGTAATGACATCCTTTGCTATAAAGTCAATGTAAATTAACGGCAAATCATTTTATTACGATGGAAATGTAATGTACCTTAACTATGTCTATATTAATAATTTTCATTTCAAACTTGGCCTCCTCTGAAAGGATTCTCTCTGCTGTAGTTTTCTATCTGACTAGATGCCTCCATAGCTGCTTGAAGTTTCATCTTCAGTGCATTTCAACCAATTATAGCAGAGAAAAATCCCTTTTCATCTCTTATCTTGAAAGTTCGCATGACTGAAAGCAATATTGACACAAATTTAGTTTTAGCTTAACAACAATAATTGTAGAGTAAAATCATAAATTCTCAAGACTGCATTTGCCATGGAAAAGTTGATTTTACCTTATTTTTCCTCCAAATGTGAATTTTCTCCAAATTTCCTCCAAATTTCCACTTGGGCAAAAATGTTTAGGGGGAAGGCAAAGGTGGCATTGCTTCATTAAACTATTTCATTTACAATATTTTGGATGTGAAATATCCATGAGACAATTTTTATAAGTGAATGAATATCAGCGAAAGCAGATGGGAACTGAAACCATTTTGTTTATTAATGTGATCATTTGAAAAAAGGGTACAGACTCGGAGGTCTCCTCTATATTGATGATTGCAAAATCATTCTTGAAAGAAGTACAAGTCAAGCAATTGTGGGCCATCATTACTTCACATTGCAACTAGCATTAAATAGATGTGGCTCTCAATTCATTTATCAGATGTGTAAGAAATAAAACCCAATTTTGTTTAATTGTTTTAGTGCTAATTTAAAGTCCAAATGTACTGAAGAATAAAGATCTAATCCTAGTCACCATCCCCCTTTTCCAGGTTCTTCCCTTGCCTTATAAGATGGAGTAAAGGGACTACTTGATTCTCAGTTGTCTTTGATTTTTCTTCTTNTCAACTTCCTGAGTGCTAGGATTACACGCAGGCACCACCATGCCAGGCCTGCCGCTAATCTTGACAAGCAGGTTTTTTCTTTCATTTTGAGACAGTCTCACTCTGTAACCTCATGACCATGGCAATCATCCCGCCTCTTTTCTCAATGGTGTCTGCTGAGACACTTGCTCATGTGCATCCTCTTCAAACATCTGTCTTCAGAGAGAATTAGGGATACTCTCTTGTTGTTAGCAAAGACGTCTTCAAACGCAAACAATTTTATCCTGAATTCTCAGCCCTGGATAATAGAAACCATGCTAACTCTCCCACAACCCTGGGCCTGCATTACTCTCTGACTGTGCCTATAGCCCTGTCCACCAAACCCAATGTGAGATAGTAGTTGAGAGTCTCCTTTTCTTAAGATCCTACAAACCAATATCCAAGTTTGTCCTCTCTTGGTCCCTCTTTCTCCCATTTCACTCTCTTCACTAAGATTACCTTTTTCAGCTTATCAAGTGCTAGAAAGCTTGGAGGTGCATTTGAGAAGAAACTTAAAAGAAGAAACTCCCTTCCCTGAAATTCACCATATTTAAGTGCCCATTCACAGTTAGTTGGTTTTGTCTGCTTTTAATTTCTATGATGCTGATGACTTCACACATTCTCAGCACTCACTTCATCCCTTTTTCACTTTAACATAGGGACATTATCTCAGGAAGTTTTCCAGGCCATTCCCTCTGCCATGTCTTCGCCACAATGATGAGCTAGGAAACAGAACAAACCTTTCCTCCTTTAAGCTGTTTTGTGAGAAACTTACAACCACCTTCTGTTTAAATACTTAGATAGCCAACATGTTATTCAATCAGGATAGTTCATATCTCTTCAAGACTCAGCAATTACTTTTCATTAATGAAATTTTTGAAAGAGACATTTTTATTAATGTCTTTGCTTTTTCTTCTGAATGAATATTTGCAGACCACCAGCTTTGTGATTTAATGTCATTTTTGCCCTATATACATAAATCATTGATCTAATGCTTTGTGTACAGTAGATATCAAACAAATATTTAATGCTTGGGTATAGAGACTTTTGGGGTGAAGTGTTAGACTTTTCTAGAATGTGGTGTTCTTTGCTTCAGCTAGGCTTTGGCACTATTTAAAACTTAACACAAGAGCTGGTGATTAGGGCAGTGTCAGAGTGCTAGCCTATTATGTACAGTTCCATGGATTAGCTCCTTGCCACTACTAACCACACACACACACACACACACACACACACACACACACACACACATACAAACACACACGCCATCCTTCAACAAGCTATAGCTTATAGTAGAATTAGCCCATGACTAAGTTATATGTTCTGAGGAAGAGCAATGTGTGTCAGGTGTTAAGATGAGAGAAAATTAAATGAATGTTTATTAAGTTCTGACTCTATCAACAACCATTGTAATAAATGAACACTGGAAATACCTAAGCCAATAAAAAGAAAAGGAAAAACAGTATAGGAATTCAACTGAAAAGAAGAGAGGCAAAACTGACCTTAAGTAAGGCCTGCCTGGTCTAAAGACTCAATCCTAAGACTGGGGACATATTTTTCTCATTTTCCCTTCCCTTTTATTTGGGATGTTGCCAATGCTTAAAAACTTTTCACTCTAGTCCAACGTGACTTCTGGTTATGCTTGCAACTTCCCTCTCTAAAGGAAGAAGACATTGCTGGCCAGCATTCTCCACAGCTCAGGTCCATCCTTAAATTCTGGGCCTATGGATGAGTATCTACAGCTGGAAATTTGACAGGTTACACACCAATATAAGTCAGATTAGAGCAAGAATTTGCCAAAGAAATAACAGGCCACTGACCGCCAACATATGGGTAGCCTATGCCAATCAGTGAGATAAGAGGTATTCTCCACCACCAACTTCCCACAGTAGATTTTTGCTCTTTATCAAATGCAACTATCAAGCATGTGATGGAAGATTCTAATTTTATTGATACACAAACTGATTTATTTTATGCTTTGAAACTGGATCTCTCCATGTAGCCCAGCTTCCTTGTAATTCACTTTGTAGACCAGGCCAGGTGCACACTCACACAAATGCCTCCTGTCTCTGCATCCCAAGTACTAGGGTTGCAGGTGCAGCATGCCTGNATTTTTTTAAATTATGCTAATATATAAATAACAGAAATTTTAATCATTTTAACTATCTTCAAGTGTGTAANTTCATGACATTTAGCACATTCACAATGTTGTGCAAATATCACTGCTTCCAGAACTCACTCATCATCCTGAAACACTGATCTTATAGTTACTCCTTGTAACAGTTACTTTAGCTGTTAGAATCCTTTTTTATTTTTATTCCAACATAATATGTTTATTGATTGTTTGGGAATTTCACATCATGCTCCCAATCATACTCACTTCCTGGTCCTCCCAGGTCCATCTCTCTCCCAATCTCCTAGGCCACCTCTCCACCCAACAAAGAAGAAGAAGAAAAGAAGTCCAATTTGTGTTGCTCATATACTCAATGAAGTATGGTCAAACTCCTAGTGGTCAGCCCCTGAAAGAAAACAGTCTTTCCCCACTCTGCCTTCCTTTTCATGTTTTGTGTCTGTGGATTCTCCCATTTTAGAAGACTCGTGTAAGTGGAGTGAGTCACCCATATATCTTCTTGTATCTTATTTATTACCTACTGGCAGATGGACACTAGAGTTGTTTCCAACTTTCACTAGTGTGATTACTGTTACTATGAATATTGCTGTAAAATTATTGACTTGAGAACCTTCATAAGTGCTTTCATATATATAGCTAAAAATAAAATTGTTGAATCACATAATTCTATATTTAATATTTTGAGGAAAATGATTTTTCCACAGCAACTGAACTATTTTAAATTTCCACCAGCAACACCCAAGTGTTGTACTCTTTTACAATCTTTCCAATGCTTGTTGTTTTATTTTTTTTTTCATGATACCTGTGTAAATTGATGCAAAACAATTTCTCATTTTGAATTTTAATTGTATTCACTGGAAGAAAGTGACAATGAACATCTCTCTGTGTACTTGCTTGTTGGCATTTGTATCTCATCTTTGAAATATCCATTAAAATAGTTTTCACTTTAGAAATTTCACTCAAGATTGTCTAAGCTATAAGTGGCAGAAATTGCATATAAAGTCCATGAGCTCAAAGCCTTGCTCTCTCTGAAATTTCCACACATCCTCTCTACCAGCCAATGCCTGCATAGCTAAAATTCATTCTTTTTGAGTCTGTGGACTCAGTCCAAGAAGGGAAATAAGTATTTTATAAATCACAACAGCTGTTGCTGCCTCTATAAACCGCTCCCAAATAGCAGACTCTGGCATAGCTGCTCAAAAAATGGTAAGTACCCTTCCAGGTACTGCCCCAATTTTGTACCTTTTGTTACAAAAAAAAAAAAGGTCTTCAAAGGTTGTTATGTATTTAAGTAAATTTTTTTCCACATGAAATTCCTATTTCCACAAATATGCTTTTAAGTGATTTCCCTAAACACAGATGAGCATGTGGCAGGGAATGTTCTCTGTGCAACAAGTCATTTGAATTCAGGCTTTCCCTGGCTTCAGGTGGGCTTTCCACACAGAGAAAGAAATATACATGTGATCATTATACTTAAGAAAGCTTTTTCCACATCCTTAGTCATCAGGGAAATGCATATCAAAACAACTCTGAGATACCATCTTATACCTGTCAGAACTTCTAAGATCAAAAACATTGATAAAAGCTTATGTTGGAGAGGTTTCAGAACAAGGGGAACACCCCTCCACTGTTGGCGGGAGTGCAAACTTGTACAGCCACTTTGGAAATTGGCGAAGCCTACCAACAATCAGCTGGGTATCTGGGTGAGGGAGTGCAGATTGTAGAGACAATGAAGAGGACAGAAAAGAGTCAAGAGGACTGCCAGTCAATGCCGGACAGTCCCAAGTTTATTTCATAGCCAGTTTATATACAGTTTTGATGGACACAGGTTGAACAATGCACAGCACAGGCATTCAACCACTATCTATCCTGCCTTGCATCAAGGAACAGGTAGTTTCATTTTCTATCTCGATGTACCTCTGGCTGGTGTCAGCAGCCCACATCTAGCTTTATGTGTGTTCCTTCCTGTGGACTAANCAAGACTTTCTCACAGCCCTTCGAGGAGACTCTATGGGCTAATCAGGACTTTCTCATAGCCCTGGAGCAACAAAGCTTGAACTTTATTGACTCAGAATAGACTTCAGATTCAAACTGGGAAACTGAGTCAGTTGTAGGCTCCCACAATTCCTCCTTTTCTATTTATTTTAAGACCCCACTGAGTCTCGCAGATGATCATGCGTGTCTTAGGTGTTTCCTTACCACACTCCAATCTTACCCGTCATGGGAGCATGAATTCCATCATTCACATCCTGTCTTAGGTTGGAAGCAGGCAAAGAAAACTTACCTGTCTTGGGCTACCAGCCTCTGGTGTCAAGTCAGAGGAACGTGCAGTTTTACTTCATGTAGTTCCAAGCCCAATCTCCATAACGAGTTCAAAATCAGCTTGAAAATCATAGGCAAACAGATTATGCCTACTAAGACATATGTTCCAATGACTACAACACTACTTAAGAGCTAAGTAAAACAGATTATGCCTACTAAGACACATGTTCCAATGACTACAACACTACTTAAGAGCTAAGTAAATTATGAACATAAAGGGATAGCCCTTTTGAATTGTTCTAGAATATCTTCAGCTGTTTAAACTGCATCAAAATCCAATTTTCCCTTTTTTATTTCTATAATCTCTTGATGTAATTTAGCCAAACCTTAAGGATTCATTAGAATCATGCCAAATTCCTTTAAGATGTACCTTAACTCTTTCCCATCCAATAGCATTTTCATTATACACAGAAGATGTAACACAAATCCATTCATAATTAGCATGACATTTCAAATGTACTCTAGTTTTTAGGCTTTGGAGTTCATCTCCCAGAAATTATACCACCTGATATAAAGCTTAACTTATGTTCTGTTTTTACATGTATATCTTTTTGAGTCTCTAATGTCATAGAAACATTCATAGACAGGTGATTAACAAACTCTACTGTCTGAATGGATTGAGACAAAACCACTAAAGCAACAGTAGTAGTAGCAATCATAGTAACAAGAGCTGCAATTCCTGCTATAACTAATCCAGCAACACACTTCTGTCTGCTTAAAGCTTTCTTGATTTCTTTAATCACTTGTAACCCTTTATCATCAAACCATGGATCACTCATATATACTGACAATATTACAAATGAAGGTTGTTTTAACACTATCACATGAGTATGGTTATCCATTTGAGAAATGCAATTGGCCAAAATGCAATTAAGAATGGTACATTAAACATAGAATCATCTATAGAAATATTTGCTTCACCAATTAAAAGAACATAGGACATTTGACAGAAGCTAAAGCAGTTCCTTTCAAAGGACAAACAGGTTTTAAGTGACTGGAATGTCCTGCCACTGTTCCCATGTCAGCAGCCAGTTTCCAAATGTAAGTTTGTGGAGATGCAGTACTGGAATACCAAATTCCAGCTTGGACAGTCCTTGATCCCAAGATTCTGCTGCAGACACAGGATAAGAGTCACTATAATTGTCCTGGTTTCCAGACCAATCAAGAATATACTGCTAGCCGGGCGGTGGTGGCGCACACCTTTAATCCCAGCACTCGGGAGGCAGAGGCGGGCGGATCTTTGTGAGTTC
>LZPO01028570.1:0-28289 GCA_001675575.1 Neotoma lepida | reverse complement strand
CACACACACACACACACACACACACACACACACGCACTCGTGCCAACACGTAGCCTTTTCTTTTGTTTCCATCTCACCTGAATTTCATTCCTCTCTCTCTCTCTCTCCTTCCCCCTGAGATCTTTAAAAATCTTTTATTTCCTCTCATGATCACCTTTCTACTATCATGACCTCTCCAAGTATGAGGACCTGAACTCAGATCCCCAGCATCCACATTCTAAGCACAGCTGTACACATCTGTGATCCCAGAGCTGGGAGGCAGAAACAGAAGAATCCCTGTGGCTTGCTAGCCAACTAATGTAACTGAGTCAGCCAGTTCTCTCTCAGGGAGAGAGTCTGTCTCAAAAAAATAAGGTGGTGAGAGATTGAGAAAGACATGAGATGTTGACCTGTGGGCCTCCATCCATCTCCACGTGCACACACATGTACCCAGACACACAAGCACATACACATATAAAAAAAATAAAAAGCACTCATTGGTAGAAAACATGTCTACACCAAAGCCTATTCATGATATTTATAGTAACTTTAATCATAATAAAAACTAAGGGAAATCAACATGTCTGACAATAGGGTAATAAGCCTACCATAGTATGTCCATATACTGGTATTATTCTATGATAAAAATAACCAAGCTATCAAATTGTGAGTTGACATATAGCAGCCCTTGTTTACACATGACTAAGCAAAAGAAACCTGTGGAAGTTTACATGCTGTAGGAGTCAGATTAGGAGATTTCAGCAAGTCAAATTATTCAGTGGGAAATCATTATCTAAGAGGAGGATCATGAATTTGAGGCCAGCCTGAGCCTTCTAGTGTGACCCTGTCTCAATCTCTCTCCTGCACGTGATAAGACTAGTGTATCAATATTACCCTATCCATTATAGCAAAGTGCTATACTAATGCAATATGTTAATAACAGGGGAACTGGAGTGGGGGCTGAAGGATTATGGGAACTCTATACTCCCAACTCAGTTTTCCTGTAAACTTACATTAGTTTAAAAAAGCCAAGTAATTATTCATAATTAATTTTTAAAGGACATTCAGTGTAAGTGAATCACCATGTGCCAAATAGAGTGGTGCTGGCTGGCTGTGGGTCGGGTGAGTAATGTCTACAGAGATGAGGGCTGGATCCTGAAGGATGGTGAGTCAGTAGACTCACCTTGAAAGCCAGAGAGAACCTTTACACAGCGCAGTGACACAATCAGAGATGCCTTTTCAAAAGGCTCCCCTGACCTGACCGCAGGTAGAGACTTCATTAGGAGAAAAGATGAGAGGAAGGAAGCCAGGAAGCAGTCGTCAAAAAAAGACAAAGTGGAATTGCAGCAATAAGGACACAGTGACAGGTCTAGTGACGATGTGTTCTCATTTGGAACAGATTTGTTTATCGCCTGTTTGATGTAGGAAGACAGAGGGGGTCGAGTACACTGCATGAAGCTGGTGGGATAACAGCAGAACAAACTAAATAAGAAACTGCACACAATGTGTGAGAAGCCGGGCCGCCAGAGGTCTCTGTAGAGAAAGCCAGTGCAGGCAGATCTCTCCCAGGGCACTAATCCTCCCTGATACTAACTGGCCACTCTGTGGTCCAGGGTTCCTCAGTAGGTGTATGAGAATCTTTGAAAAAAGTACAGAAATCAGCTTGTAATTCTTCTCACTTTTCATGAACTTTGGGTTATTTTGATAGTCAACCAAATGTTGACCAATCACATGGCACCAAAAGATAAATGAGTGATTGATAGTCACATATCATTTGAAAATAACATTTACGGGTACTGATTATAAAATAATACATATACAAAACAAGCAAATAGAAAACATGGGGAAACACAGAGAAAAAATTAGAGACTACCTAGAAACAAATGTTTTGATACTTCGAAGTCTTAGTTAGGTTTTTATTGATGTGAAGAGACACCATGAGCATGGCACTCTTATAAATGAAAACATTTAATTGAGGGGCATTGCTTATAGTTTCAGAGGTTCAGTCCATTATCACCATGGCAGGGAGCACAGCGGTGTGCAGACACACGTGGTGCTGGGGGTGAGAAGCCTACATCTTGACTCAGAGACAATAGGAAGTCCACTGACTCACTGGTGGTATCCTGAGCAAAGGAAACCTCAAAGCCCACTCTCACAGTGACACACTTCCTCCAACAAGGCCATACCCACTCCAACAAAGCCACACCTCCTAACTGTACCATTCCTTATGAGCTTATGGGGGCCAAATGCATTCAAACTACCACATTAGCTTTTCATGTTTTTCCTTTGCATATATACTTTTAAAAAATGATTACATGATGTTCATCTTAAATTTTTTTTCTTACCTAAATAATTGGATTATTTGGGACAGGTTGAGCTTTAGGATACATGTCTATTACAGAGACACAAAAGTATAGTGTTCCCAACAAGCTATGACCTTTCTTTCTGCTCACACATATGGAGACTAAGGTGGAGAGGTATTTCAGGATTCCAAGATGTTTTGCTCCTACTGAGCCTAAAAGAACCAGGTCAATGCAATGATGCCTTAGCTTCTTTCCTGTTGCTGTGATAAAATACTCTAACAAAAACAGATGAAGGGGAAAGTGCACAAGGCACAGTCCATCAAAGTTGGGAAGCCAAGGCCACAGGAGCTTGAAGCAGCTGGTCACGTGATAACCACAGTGGGAAGACAGAGGTGAAGGCCTACATACTAGTGCCCAGCTTGCTTTCTCTACTTTGTACAGTCTAAGATCCACTCCCTAGGGAGTGATCCCACCCACAAATTTAAGATGGGCCTTTTGCTGTGTGATGGTACTTCAACTGGGCAAAGATGTGTTACATTTGTTACTTCAACTGGGCAAAGATGTGTTACATTTGTTACTTCAACTGGGCAAAGATGTGTTACATTTGTTTACGCTGTAGAATATTACTTTAACGTGTGAAGGTGTGTTGCATTTGTTTCTGCTGCTTTGTTAACAGTGTAAAAATGTGTTACATGTGTTTATGCTGCATTTGTTTAATTATGAAAAGATGTTGTTGCATTTGTTTCACTTTGCCTGCCTAAGGCACCTGATTGGTCTAATAAAGAGGTGAATGGCCAATAGCTAGGCAGGAGAGGGGGTAGGCGGGGCTGACAGGCGGAAGGAATAAATAGGAGGAGAAATCTAGATTTGAGAAGAATGACAGGAGAAGAGAACAAGGGAGAAAGGGAGGGAGACGCCCAGGGCCAGCCAGCCAGGCAGCTGCCAGACAGACGGGAGAAGCAGAGAAAGTAAAATATACAGAAGGAAAGAAAAGGTAAATTTAAGTTAAAAGAGCTAGCCAGAAACGAGCCTAAGCTAGGCTGAATATTCGAAACTAATAATAAGTCTCTGTGGCATGATTTGGGAGCTGCTTGGTGGCCCCAAAGAAAAAGCCTAATGCCGGCCTTCCCTCACTGATTTATGTAATCCAAGTAATCTCCCACAGGCATGCCCTGAGGCCCTTCTCCCAGGTGACTCTGGATTCTGTCAAGCTGACAACACTAATCATCACAGTGGTCACCCCATTATCCTCAGTTTTCACATCTGTGGATTCAGACTACTACAGATAGTATATATAGAGAGATTAGTAAAAAGCAATGTCTATCCTGGGCTGGGCATGGTGGTACATGTCATTAGTCCACTCAGGAGGCAGAGGCAGGCAGATCTCTGTGTTGCAGGCCAGCCAAAGTTATATAGTAGGATCCTGGGTCCTGTCTCAAAAAGAAAAGAAAGAAATATCTACCTTGAACATGTGAAGACATTTTCCTTGTCATTACTCCCCAACCAATACAGTTAAACTGCTATTTAAATTGTATTAGATACAATTTAGATATTACAGTTACCTAAAGATGATCCAAAGTATACCTAGGCAATCTGTCACTATCATGTCACTTTATATACAGGGCTTGAATGCCTGCAGACATCGGTATCTGCATAGGGATCTGGGAGCCAATGCCGTCCAGACGCTGGGCGGTGACTGTACCAACGTGTTGCTCAAAATATCCCCCTAGGGTTGCTTTAGTTCATGTGTTTAAAGCAGATCCCTCATGCCCCATGCTACTCCCATGAGAGAGGAGGCACTGAGCAACCAGAAAGCAAGCAATCTACCTCCTCTGTTAAAAAAAAATGCTCCTTAGGGATTGAAAGAATGATTCAGTCAGTAAAACTCTGGCCCTGCCAGCCTGAGAACCTGAGCTTCATCCCCAAAGGCTATAAAATGCCAGTTGTAATGGTGCATGCTTGTAATCTCAGCACTGGGGAAGTGGATTCAGGAGAATCCCTGGGTGGAGCCCACCATAAAAGAATTATTTCTAAGGCACAAGGCAAATGGGTACTGGAAATGATAGTCAATCTCTGCTTGAAGTCACCAGCTACCCGTGAGGACCCTCATAACTACAAGGAATGCATTTACTCTGCTCCCAAGGGAGAGACTGAAGAGCCTTGTACATGTGGCTTCCACAGAAACTCCAAGGTTTTTGGATGATCTGAAGTCCCATTTTCAAGGCTGGTGGAACCGGGATCCCAGAGTGTCCAAACCAATGGGCATATGTCCTGCCACCCTCCCAATGCTTAGAGCATGGCAGAGGAGTCACACGGGAGAGCTGTCACAAAACCCCATTTGGGACTAGAGTGAATAATAAGAAACAATCCTTATGTTTCTTACGAATGTTGAAATCTTCCTGGGAAAGACTTGAGACACATCTCAGCCAATTTAGAAAATTCCTTGGGCTATAGATGGCGATTCTGGCCTCTAAGAGAAATTCCTTCATACACTGACCTCTTGGAGACTCTGCTTGCCATAAACTTCTGTGGCCACAATGACAGTGAGTGTGGGGGCACATGCCCTCCTTGAGGCTGCCCAGCCTTCCTGGGGCCTTCGTTATAGATAGAAAATTATAGCTTTTGCAGGCCAGGTTTGTGGTTTCTTTGATCACATACTGCTCTCAAAATTCTTAGCAGTTTTCTGGGTTACTTGCTTCTAGTCATTTCCATGAACATGTAAGGATAGCCAAAACCTTGTCTACAAATCGTCAGCTTCTGGATACTCCTATATTTACTCATGTCTGTACTTGGATTATTTTCTTTCCAGTAGCAACTTTGAGGCCATGTGAAATAACAGGCTTGCGTGAAACAACAATATGTTTAGTTTTGTATTTGCCATCTGATTGGCTCCCCTGATTCCATTAACAACAGATCCCAAAGAAAGGTCCATAGATAACGTATTATCTCTTTCTCTTTATGGTGGGACAAGAGCTCTGTGATGACTAAATTACTGGATTGTTGGTCTGTTCAGGTTGAAGTCCTAAACACAAGGGAGGTCCCTACCACACTGCACTTCCTGCCTTTTCTGCTTACACACTGGTAAATTCCTGCCAAAAAGTCATCTTCCCTACCAAAAGCCTCAAGGAACAGCCAACAGAAGCCAGCATTTTGATTTTGTCTCACTATTTACTCCAGAGTTCCAAGTGCGGTAAGCTGGTAGCCACCTTCAGAGTTATCCAAGAACCAGTTTTTCCCAATGTGCTGCCATTGCTTGAGAAAGGTGACCAGACCCCAGCCTACAACATCTGTTTCCTTGCTCTCTGCACCGTAATTGTTAAAATAAGAGAAAGACAATCCAATGTCTCTGTTATTCCTTCAGGATACGAGTGGCACCAGTTCATGTTTAGACATAGCTCACACTAAGATACTGTTATCAAAATCCTCAAACTACAGTGTTGTACAAGATTTGTCTCTCCCAAACTAAGGAGTTTTGTACCTTAAGTAGAAACTGAAATTGAGGATCTCTGTATATGAGGCTATCCAGGACCCCAAGTCTCCTTGGTCTCACTTCTGCACTTGCTAAGGTTACATTCTAAATGAATGAGCTGAGCTGATTCACAAATACTAAAAATTTCCCACCCCAAGGCAAGTAGCAAGAAGTAGGTGGTCAAAGCGGTTCCTTTCTTTAGATGGATATTAATCTTAGGTTGGTCACATCCTCATTTTGAGGCAGAGGGAAGACTGTGTGTCTTCACAGAGTTGTGTGAGACAGCCATCTGTTACTAAATGCAAGAGACTACAGCGATGGATGCTAGAGACAGTCAGAGCCTTTCCACACTAATGAGTCATGAGCATTTACTAACACCATCTTGTAATTTTGCAAATAGAACCTTTATTTCCTGTAGAATATTCTCTCACATTCTTCCTTCAATGGAAATCATTTCCTAATTTGAGCTATAATATAAATACTTTATTGAACATCTTTAGCCATCTTTTCTAAGACTTATTTTCTTTTTAATTATTTATATACATGTGTGTCTGTATAATGGTATGTGCATGTGAATGCAGTTGCCTGAGGAAGCCAGAAGAGGTCCTAAGAGGTCATCTCATACCTTAGCTCTGTAGTTACAGGTGTTTTTAACTGGTCCAATATGGGTACTAGGAACTTCACTAGGCTCCTCTGGAAGAGCAATCCATGCTCTTGACCACTGAAGCATCTCATTGGCTCTTTAGCAGTTTTTATACACACGTCTGGATCACTCATTTAAGAGAAAAACATATTATATCTACAAATACTTTAAAAGATTTAGTTTTTTAATTAAATGTATAGGTGTGTATGTCTACATATGACTCTGTACACATGAGTGCAGGTGTCTTCCAAGGCCAGAGGCATTAGCTCCCTGGGCTACAGGTGGTTGTGAGCCACCCAGTGTGGGTGCTGGGTACTGAACTCAGGTACTCTAGAAGAGCAGCAAGTGCTCTTAATGGCTGAGCTGACTAGCTAGTCCCCTGAACATTTTGAAGACTGCCTAATTGCCTTTTAGAAATGTCAACAATTTATAATTTCAGCTGCAGTATATAAACATGCTTCTTTCCCAAATAACCTCCAGGATTCTGATATTCTTACACTTTAAAATTTGGCTTTATTTAACACACACTTGCTTCTGGAGATATCCTTTACTCTATGAAATGAAATCATCAACCACAAATATTTATTGACCACTAACAATAATATTTTCTCCAAAAGACCAAGGTAAATAGAGTGATTTTTAAAGGGCTCTTCTTGCAAGAAAATATTTGAAGGTAAAGGTTGAGGAGGAGAGTCAGGCTTTAGAGCTCTTTAGATAAATTTTAAACTGTGTAAGTGTGTAAAACTGCTTTACTAGAATAAAACATAAACACTGTCTCATGAGAATTTTAAAAAGAACAGGATAATCTAAGGAAAATCAGAATCCCCCAAACTATAGCAGAGTAGAAAGTCATGACTTAACAATTCACAGTTACCCACCCAGTCCTCTTCCTAAATATGTATATTTACATTGATTATATTTTACAAACTTATTTTCTCAATGCACATAGCGTTCCAAATCCTTCTTTAATTGAAAATATGGTTATATATTTTCCAAAAATATTACAAATCCTTCCCCCCAAAATCTGTTTTAATAACCACATTACATGGTCATAGTAATATATGTAACATAATAGACGCTAACTTCTATTGACTGCTCAATAGCAGCAATAGAATTTGGCCATTTGAAACACAATATAAGGTCAATAACAATTTAACAACAACCATTGAAGATTTCATTATTGTTCCCACACTGTGTAACAGAGGCCAAGCCCATGAGCCTCAAGAAACACTATGGAGATATTTTTAGTTGTCAAGCTGCAGATATGTTCCTGGCCTCAGGTGTGTAGAAGAACCCAGGAATGTTACTGATCATCTGACATGCCCAGGACAGTCCCCTGGAACAAAAAGTTATCCAGCTCCAAGGTCAATACTGCCAAAGGAGAAAGCCATTTACTTACTGTGGGCTTAGGCTGTTTGTTTAGTCTCTCTCTCTCTCTCTCTCTCTCTCTCTCTCTCTGTGTGTGTGTGTGTATGTGTGTGTGTGTATGTGTGTGTGTGCATGAGCATATGTGTCCCTTCTCCTTTATCTTACAAATTGACTGTTAACTTGTTTACCATTAAAATGAGGGGGGAAATTTCAATATGATAATCTTACAAATCATCACTTTTCACTCTGTGGTTCTTCTATCAGCATGTAGGGAATACGCTCTGCCCACCCTAAGGAAGCCGGACTCCATGTGGAACAGGGCCACCCCTGCATACACAGTA
The DNA here is from genome assembly GCA_001675575.1 of Neotoma lepida. Lineage (NCBI taxonomy): Eukaryota > Metazoa > Chordata > Mammalia > Rodentia > Cricetidae > Neotoma > Neotoma lepida. The sequence goes on along the minus strand of LZPO01028570.1, from coordinate 20,186 downwards.
TTTACGCAGAGAGAAATAAAGCTGCCCAACCCACAGCTAATCTGCACATGTGTAAGGTATGAGCATTAATGATTAGTAGTTTAACCCACTGAGTTTCAGAGTAATTTTTATTTAATAATTGCTAGTTCACATATTAGATGAGAAGACCAACTTGTCTCAGGTCTTGTAGGAGGTAGTTTTTAGCCAGGACCTGGTTGGTTGGCTCTTGTGCCTACTCTTATCCTTACAATTAGCTCTGCAGTCTCAGATTGGGTTCATCCAGCTGTGGACAGAAAATAAACAAGCAGCTAAGTGAGGTGATGGACTAGGAGCTGCCTGTTTATGAGCCAGTGAAGGAGACTCAGGACACGAAAAAAATTGGACTTCCCTCTCCTTCCTTCCCTTGTTCTCTCCTTCCTTCCCCATTCTCCTCCCTCCCTCTCTCCTTCCCTCCCTCCCTCCCTTTTCTTGTCCTCCTGTCTTCCTGTTTTAAATATTCCTCAGACCACTCCTAATGACTGGTCACTGCACTAAGGTACACTCGCAGGGTGATTTACTGTCCCAGCACTGGGGAGGGAACAAACAGATAAAGGAATAAATAGTTACCATACAACCTGTGAAGTAAACCTGAAGCAATCAGTATCAGCTCAGGACCCTCAAGACCAAATTCTCAGCACAAGGAGATTTATTTGCCCCAGAGGGACAAAGGGCAGGTGTTTGGTTGGAACCCCTGCTCGCCCCAGCACAAGCTAGGAAACCTGTTTGCCCTACTTCCCCCAACCCTGCCCACACTGAGAAAACTCTGAACAAAGGAATGGTGCCAGAAGCCCAGTTCCACAGTTGTGACAGACAATGCTGCCTTTCTGACATGACCAGCCGACCCAAGTGCCTGCCCAGGAGCTTAGCTTCTTACTGTACTTAGGCACAGTCACAGCTCCTGGGTAGTACATCATCACCTCTCAGTTACGGTCTACAAAACCTCCCTGACTTAGCCTGGGCGTGAGATTTCCCTGGCCCCATTCCTTGGGACTGGTGAACCCACCTGGAAGCAACACCCCATAAACCTGCATTTATCTGCTTTTAATCTGGTCTGATCTGGCCTTTTGTGTCAGCAGAAACATGTCAGCAGGGAATAAGAGACAAAGACAGGAGATAGAGGACAAGGGAGAGGGGGAAGAGAACACAGGAGTAGGAGGGGGAATGGACTGCCTCTGCATAGAGAGGAGACAGACATGGCCCATAGGCAAATGACAGTTTATAAAGGTACAAGGGGAAACCCCACATCAAGACGAGGTGTTTAATTTTAATTGGACATGGTCATCGAGGTAGCCAAAGGGGGCTTTTGATTGCTGGGCTTCAATACTTTGATAGCTGGACCTTGGTAGGCAGCCTCAGGAGGAGGAAGTGGCCATATAGGAGAATACACCTTGGTAACTATCTTCAGGGATGTAATCTAGCAGTTTTTAGCAAAGCAGAGGGAACAGGGAAGAAGGGCAAGACCTGCCAGAGCCATGTTTGCTGTGCTCCCTTCAAAACCAAAATACTGCATGAGCCCAGAGTAGGGACTGCCTTCCTGAGGACCTACAGGGTAAAGAAGGGACGTACTAACTAGGTGAGCGTGCCTTAAGTAATGAAACAGAGAAAGAGAAAGCTGCTGGGGCCCACATGTACTTTACAAAGGTGTAGAAACAACTGTGAGGTCCTGGAAGCAGCGGGTGGTTCTGCCAGAGAGCAGAGACTTCAGGAATAAACTTACAGAAAGAGGCCGACACTAGCCGATGCTTGGCACACAATCTGTCAGCATGCAGAAATGATGGGAGGCTCTCTGGAAATGGAGTGACGGGACCACAGCCCTGGTTTAGAAAATTGTCCTGCTGAACACCAGGCAGACGGGGAGCCTCAAAGGGGTAGGACTTGGTAGGAAGAGTGACTGGGGCTTGACCACAACACCTAGCTGACACAGAATTGACTGTTCTTGTGGAAATACATTTCTCCCTCATCTTAATGGTCAATCTCTACAGTCATTTGAACTGGTTGCACAGTTGGCCCAAAGCAGTTGTTAAATCATTGAGGAACCTAAAATGATTATTGATCTCATTGTGAGCACTCAAACGAGTTTGGAAATACAAGCCTTGAATAGGCTCAATCAAACCCAAGAATGCTTAAAAGAAAGGAAAGTTTTCTACCCAGGTCCTCAGTGCACTAACTGGAGCAGAACACTTAGAGAATTCTTGATTTTAGAAAAACATTCATGTCTAGAAATTAAGCTCCAAAGCATTACTGGTGGAGGCAGGTGGCAAAAGGGAGGGTTCAGGAGAAGGTCACACAGCTTTGAGTACTTGGAAGTCTTTTGGATAGAAAAGCCTTCCAATTTGTGTTCTGTACACTAAAGTGCCATAAAAGTCCTCATCAGTATTGGGATCTGTATCCTGGGAATATAGCTCCCTCTGCTCTACTCTGACTTCTGGCTAGAGGTGGGTTGTGGGGATTGCAACACAACCCCTTACCTCTGGGAGCACCTCCAGGGCACAGGCCGAGCTGGGTCCACTTAGACTTACTGATGATGCACAGCCACGAAGGACAGCAACTTTCCAAATCCAGGGAAGAGGCTGCCCTTCCATAGCTTCTTGCAGGGACTCAGGTACACCGCAGTGGTGTTCCTTAACAGTTCCCACCCCACCCACCCCCCCAAAAAACCTTTCCATCCTGCAGCAAAAAGCTCTTTAAGCAAGAAGGTAAACAATTCTAAACAACCTCGGGAAGTCCCCGAAACTGAACAGATTCACTAGGCCCCTCCCAGCCAAAATAAGCAACAAAAGTTGACAGTCCATCTCAGATGGAAGGAAGCTGTGTTGCAAAGAAGACTCTGAGACCAGAATAGCTACCTGGAAAAATCAGAAACCAGCCAAGCTGTCTGAAAGAGGTTTAGAACAACTGAGGTACCTGGAAAGGACACTCTCCAACCTATTGAGATGCCTGCAGGCTGTGTAGTGTGCTCCAGGTTCCAGCTTTGTGAGCTGTCACTCAAGCTGGGGCGGGCTTTGTGGATACAGTTGTTTTTGAGTCTTTTCTGCTCCTATAGGTAACCCTTCATCCATATTCTTATAAGTAACCCCAATAAAACTCATTGGTTCACCAAACTGACCCTTGATGGTATCTGTACTTTGGTGTGTCATGAGTTCCCTATCTGGAGTGGGTAGATGTGTGTGTTGCGTCTCCTCAGGAAATGTTTTGTCACACAACAAGTGGCCACTCCAAATTCAAATGTAATTTATTCCTGCTTACCCTACCTGTCTATTGGGCAGTGGTGGGAGTCTGCCTCACATTAGACCCATGACACAGAGCCAGGCAAACCAGGCTCACTTGACATGCTGTACTTCAGACCCTGAGGTGACCAGTTTGGCTATGAAGACTTTTATTTATGAGGCAACCTAATTTGAGGAGGGGGAGCCCCAAACCTATATCCAAATTCCTGGTAATACAATTTAGAGAAGTTTCTGGAAGTAGAACACACCATGTTCTGATGTGTGGGGAGAAGTAGGTAACCAGTGGTGTATGCATATGTAAACAAGCCATGGTTCTTCATAGTACATATCTTCAAAACCTGGTGATGTACAGAGATAGGATATAGAATTGAAGGCAGACACCTGTGCAAGTCTAACTGGAAGGCCAGTGGTTTCAACCAGTTTGAGATAGGCTGCAGCAGTTTCAGAGCTCCGAAAACACTACTTAACAGCTGTCACCATGGTTACCTCACGTCGGAAGTGTTACAGATAGCAAAGCTAATGGGAGTATACTGCCAAGTGGCACGCCTCTCAGAACTCATGATAAAAAGCAAGCAACGAACAACAAGCTAAAAAAGAAGGGGCTGTTCAAGCTTCCCTAGCTCCACTTCAGGTCCTAAGGTGTTGGAAGCTATGCTTACGGAAGCTACTGAGAGTGCTACCGAAGGAAAGAGACCACTGAAGGCTCCTGCACCATGAATTCAGTTTTCCTGTCCACATATGGCCATCCCGTTAGAAGACAGTGGAGCTGTGTCGTCTGCCCACTAGGGGAAAGGAGAAAAGACGTGAACATGCATGAAGATTGGCATCTACTATCAGAACTATCAAAGCAGATGCGACCTTTAGTGTGGCAGGACCATTTAGTGACCTAGGCTCCCTAGACCTCACAGTGTTCACCCTCACTGAAGCAATGAGGCAAGTTGCACTACTAAAGCTCAGAGAAAGCCATTCTGTGGAAATATTTCTGTGGACCCCACTTTCGACTGTTAAATAGGATGGAGGGGTGGTCCCGGTGTGACAGGATCAGGGAGGTACTGTAGATCTACTGTTCTGTCAAGAATGCAGTCCTCCTTCTAGATCCCACCGCTGTCAGAGCCCCTTTCCTCTCCTCAGTTGCTCATGGTTTTGTAGTCTGCCAACTTTCTTCTTGGCTGTTTAAGGTCACTTCATCACCCCTTCCTTCCCCAGGCCTTTCCTTGCTCAACTACCTACATTCTAAGCCTGCCTCAGCTATTGTCTTCTGGAAGCTCTCTCTGGATTGCTGGGTGGAACACTGTGCCCCTCTTCTGAGTTCCCAAAGCCTTGAGGCATATTGTTTTTTAACACATCTCATCTTATGTGAACATTTATAGTCCCCTTCACAATGTCATGGAAGTTGGGAATGCTATCATTAATCCTAGTTCTTGCTACTTATCTGGCATTGATAGGACCTCTGAAAATGGAGTACTAAATTGCCACGAAGTCTCTTGACCCAGATGGGACTCACAGATGCCCTGCAGAGGCCCTTCTTGCTGTTTAGAGGCCCTTCTTGCTGTTTTCTTCTTGAATGCAAGACAGATTCCTTCATAGGAGTTGGAAGATTGCTAAGCATTATCCACATTTATTATTCCACCCAGACCCTTGTTCTGATACCAGTCAGAATATGGGACAGGAGAAGGAAGTAGAGTGGAGCCTGGGTTGCCTAGAACCATTGCCCAGAGAGATCTTTGACTACTGTGGACTCACAGCTCTGTCTGTGCACAGAGTGTGAGGAAAGTGTCAGATGTCACAGGAGATAATCTGTCCCAGTTTAAAGCAACTCTTGTTGAAAGACTGAAAACAGGCAGAGGCCCCAGCCACTCCAACTCCCACAGCACACCATCTAAAGTGACAGTAATCCCAGCGCAGACTGAACCAGTCTCTACTTATCAAGGCTTCCATAGTTTCTTTTTATTAGTTAAGTCATAAGTCAGCAATAGGCTAGTTTACTCTTCATGGCACACCAAAGATGACCCTATTCGAAATAAGCAGGATGTGAAGAACATGAGCTAATTTAGTTCAGCAAAATAGGATATGTATTAGCTACTCTGAAGGCCAGCATCTTTCCTATCTGTGGAATGAAAGTCTTTCAAGTTATCCAGACATCTAGCATTGTGCTTTCTTCTTGATAATGAACTTTAACTTTATAACCCTATTGCTCTGTGTGTGTGTGTGTGTGTGTGTGTGTGTGTGTTCCAGCTGACAGTTACTCACTGGAAAGCTAATTGAATACAAAGGCTGCCTACAACTCCTTCTGCAAAGAGATCTTTAAGGGGTCTGGACTCAGGGTTCTTTCGCTGGACCCATCCATGGGTCTCAGAATACAAAATGGTTCCTGTCTCTACCAATAGACTCAGACTTAGTTGAAAGATTTACAGTATCGAGGACTCAGGCCTTTGTTGGGTATCTGTCAAAGTAGAGGAACCATTGCATTTGTGAACATGGTGCTAAATTGAGAGGCTGTAGTTTTCTGATAGGTAAGTATTTCATATGTAAAGACTAGAACTAGGAACTGTGATGCTGAGATGTGCAGAAGGACTGAGAAGTAGCATTAGGAGTTTGTGATCTTCATGTAAGACCTCTAAGATGGGCTTAATAGCTCTGTGGTTTTGCTTTGAAACATCATATATTAGCAGAGCAATACTAGCTTCAATACCAAATAATCTCAAATTACCTGTGGTCTAACACGACAAACCCATTTCTCACTTACATGGCAGGTGTTGCTGTAGGTATGGTTGTGGCTTTCCTCCTTGAGACTGTCAGGGGTCCTGACTTCTTGCATCATGTTGGGTTGGGTTTCTTAGACATCAGAATACTCTGCTTCCAGCCAGCATAAAAAGGAAAGACCACTTCTTACAGAGCTTGTAGGTGACATTTCATTTCTACTAACATTGTACTGGTGAGAAGTTGTCACATGGTCTCATGACATGGACATTAGGAAATACAGTCTTTAGTACAGGAACCAGTGTTAGAAACAAACAATGAATAATCTCAGTTTCACCAAAAGAACAAGCAAACAAAATGAAAGTAGCTCATCAAGGTATTTCTTTTTGGGAAAAGGGGGCATGGATATGTCAGACCCCAACTACTGGAGTAGCAAGAACACCAGGGCCAATGTGGCTCCTGTTTTTCACCTGATGAGATATCATCTCACCTATTGATGGGAGATTGACTTCACTATCTAACATGGTTAGCTGATCAGCCCAGAGGGAATTAAACACACACACACACACACACACACACACACACACACACACCCCTCACACCAGCAACAACCCCAGAAATAACTTGTTAGAGAGACCCTTCATCACTGTGGCAAATTCCTGAGAGAAACCATTTAAAAGAAGAACACATTTTGGCTCACAGTTTTGCATTTCAGTCATGAGCCACTGGCTCAAGAAGATCTTGGGAGGAGGGCATAGTGGAGCAAAACAGCTCACTTAGAAGCGACCAGGAGGCTGAGATAGAGGGCTTGGGGGAGGAAGGGTTAGGGGTAAGATTATCTGTCCAGGTTACTCCCCCTAGTGGCCTTATTTGCTAAAACTGTCATCATGATGAAGAGAGCTCTCAAGGTCCAATCACTCCCTGAAGTTCACACACTGAACGTTGATGCTTAGGAAACCAAGTTTTCCACATACGATTGTTCATATCTAAAACGTAACAGAGAAGAAGCACCCACTAGTGATGGACAGGCAGCCTGAGTCAACTGAGGAAAATAAAAAGTTCAGTCCTCCTCAAAGCTCTTAGCTTCCAAGTGACTTGGTAACAGAGTTCAAGGGTCTCCAAATGTGGAATATACTGTATTGGAATTCTTTGTAAGAATAAGGAATGTAAACTCAGACTGGTAGACCATGCCTGTAATCCATGCTATATAGGAGGATCATAAAGTTAAGGCACACCTTGGTAGTTTTATTACAACCTGTCTCAAAATAAAATGAGGGGAACTGGGGACACAAGTCAGAGGTGAACATTTGCCCAGCATGTGCCAGGTCCCAGAATCAGTCAATCATGCTGAAAAAAAATGATGGTGATGATGATGATGAAGGAGAAGAAGAATTATTATTAAGGTGGGGCATTTTGTACATCTGAGCTGTGATAGCTATCACTACTTGGCATCTAGAAATGAACTCTTAGGGAACCCCTGGAGGATAGCACATGGGATGCTGAGGGGACTTCTTCTCTCTCCTTATTAAGCTATATGAAATAATGATTCTTTCTTCTTGTAAACAGCATTCAGTCTGGGCTTGAGAGCTGGCTCTGCTGTGATCAGTTTGCNGCCATCTTGAGGGTGAAGCCAACACATGGAGCAGTGTGTCTGAAGTCTAGGCATGGCACACCAGTAGCNTGACTTGCTTCTGGGTTTCTAATTCTGTTAAAAAACAAAATTTTAAATTTCTCATTATTGAAGCCACCTTGACTTGGAGGTGTTTGTCATTACAGACAAAAGCCACCCAAGTTGTGCCACCCCAATAGACCCAAACACAAGAACAAGGGCCCCAGANCAACCTAGGGCCCCAGATCAACCTTCTCTGACTAGTCCTTGCCACCTGAAACACTACCCTTCAGTGAATCATTGCTTTCCTTCGGGATTTTTATTTCTACATAATACATAATGCATGTATTTCTGGAGAGGGAGAAACAAAACAAGCCAAGAAGAAGAGGAGAAGAGAGAAGAGGGGAAGGAGTTATTTAGATTTTGTTCAGTAGTTTATTCAATCTTTACCAATTGTTGGGTACTCAGGCCTGGGAGGTTTGAGGCTAGGGAGATCAACAGCTGTGGGTGGTCCTCGAACATTGATTTATTTTAGTGAGGAATAAGTCATTAGACTGCTATCTGCTTGGACTCCCTTATTTTCACCATGAGGGTTGAGTCAGCTCCCCCAAGTGGCGACTACATANAGANGTGCTCAGCNGAGGGAGAGGAAGATGGGATCAGCCCTGAGCCTCTGGGTCTCTGCTGCCGAGAGGACACTGTGGATGTTACTGTCTGAAGGAGAAAGTGATCTATTGCAGCTGAGACTCAGGAAAACCTCCTCTCCGCCCTCCCCTTTCTCTTCCACTTTAGAAAGGGGAAGCTTGAAAGAAGTAAACTCCTTCTCAGGAAGGTGAAACCAGAGCTCAACAAAGAAAAAGCTATTTGAAATGCCAAATCTAAACAGAAATATTTTTTTACTTCATAGTTTTTAAATTGACAAAATTGCATGCATTTGTCCTTTACCTCATGAGGCTTTGAAGTATACATACATTATGGAAAGGTTAAATCTAGCTAGGCTGTAAGTGTGTGATTTTGCATAGTTATCTTTTTGTAGTGAGAACACATAACATCTTACTTAGTATTTTCCAAGAACACACTTTACTGCCATTAACTACCATTATTATGCTGCCAATAAATCCCTAACTTGCTCTTCCTATCTGCCTTCTATCTTTCCATCAACGTTGTAATCTGAACAAAGTTTGAGTCAGAGACCAGCACAAGAACTGACCACACTGACCCTTCCGGTCTCCCCTAGAAATGCTCAGTGGTGCAGGAGGTGGCACCACACCCCGGGTCAGAATGAGCAGGTGTAGAGAAAGGGCTCAGGAGACCTCTGAGCTCCGACCAAGTTCACAAACCAGGGCCCTATTCTGTCCCTCTTACATTTTATTCTTGATATTTGCACATGTGTTGCTCACATGAACTCTCAAAAACTCAGAAGATAAGTTACTTGGTTATTATTAGGATAGACTACATGGCTGTTATTGTTTCAATTTTATGAATAAAGCTAGAGAAAAGTTAAGTTTTTAATCCCAAATTAGGAAATGATCTTGAAAACTGGGTCTAGATCCCTGATCTCACAGCATCATATTCGCTGTTCTCTCTCCCCACATCCCACCTCCCTGCCACAGAGGCACATACAGCATCCCTGGACCTGAAAAAGCTCAGTGTAAAACTTCCCATGTTTCATTCACTCCACACTATGTAGTCCTAGCAACAGATTGAGGTGAGAATTCCAAGGACCCTTAAGTGCTGTGGATGCTTGTGACTGACAGAAGACACACGTGAACTCCCCCATCCCACATTCAAGCATCCTCTAATGGGTTCTTCTTTCTCCTGTTATGCACTCAGTGCCTGTGGGAATGTAAGAGAAACACGAAGAACAGACCTCCCTGTACCAAGGCAGCTTCTGTTCTTCCTCAAAAGGAAGGCAAGACTCGGGAGACAGTCAGAAGGCAGGAGGAAACACGTAATCAATGGCACCTTAGGCTAATATGATTAAAACATAAACAGCAGCAGAAGCTCACAGAAAGAAAAGATCAGTGATAAAATTCAGAGGACAGGGGACTAACAGGGAATTGAAGGATGGGGAAAGCCTGCAGGGGAAAGGGAGAGGACATTTAAGGAAGAAGGACCCACATCAGTCCCCTATCTGCAGCAGGCATGCAGGAGAAAACCCGGCATCTACATTCAGTACACACACACACACACACACACACACACACACACACACACACACACACACACTGCAGATTCCATTTTCGTTTCTAAGTCTGCAAGGAGGAATTTTGAGAGGCACTATGAAGAACAGTGATGGGAGTTAAAAGAGATTATGTATGAGACCAGCCCGAAAGCAGTGCTCAGTACACAAAAGAGACGCAACACTTTCAGCCACCCGCTACTTCCCAATCCACTTTTTTTTTTAATTTGGTTTTGGTTTTTCTAGACAGGCTTTCTCTGCATAGCCTTGGCTGTCCTGGAACTTGCTCCTTAGTGCTGGGATTAAAGGTGTGCATCACCGCCACCCAGCTCAATCCACAATTTTTAACCACTGACATAAAGTGACATGAGTCTTCTAGGTATGAGACGAGGTCTCTTATTGGATTGTTGGTATTTTTGACAACTGGATGTAACACAGTACCTTGTCAGTGATAGGGAAAGGATTTTCCTTTGAAAGACTGGTGGTAACAGTGCTCTCTTACCAAAGCCGACATGAGTGGGCTGGAGGGGTGGGTGTCTGGGGCACTGAAAGGAAGGTGGAAATGGAGAGACTAGATGTACTCTGTATACACTGGGAACTCATGTTTCCACCCATGGCATCAGGCACCCAAGAGGAACTCGGAGAAATAGCAACCTTCACAGGTACAGACAGAATGGATCTCTGCTATGAAAAACAGGCTAGCCAAAGAAAAATGGAGGCTGGCTGGCACATATTTCCCATACATGTGGAAGATATACTGAATAAGTAGTTTCCAACAAGGTGGTTTTGAATTCCAGCTTACATAGCATCTTCAACAACAAATAGCACATTTTCAGAGGAGTAATAAGACAGAGAAAAGAGACTTTGGGTCTGTCAGCAGCTCGAGGGAAGAAAAGTGAGTGGAAGATAAAGGCTAAAGCTAGTTAACGAAGATGCCGCCCTTGGCTTCTCCTGGCCAGTGAGGGTCTAAAGTCGTGTTCCTAATCAGCCTTTGTTCTCCGAGGAATAAAACTGGGACGGCTTTTGTCTTTTTAAGCACATCTATGTCCTGCTTGTAGCAAATCAGTGTAGTGAGTGTACATCTGCTTCTCCATAACCGCTTTTCCCCCAATAATCCTTCATGTTTGAGAGAGGCACATGCCAGTCCTCTGCAGTATTTTCCTTGGACACAAAGCAGCTGTTAATCTCCCTGGGTGGATCCCAATGAACTCAAGTTTGAGCCAAATCTGTTCATGTCAGCCAAACAGAGACTTAAAGAATGCTACTACCAACACCCCCCATCTCTGTCCTTTCATAATATCATTCTCCTCTCCCCTCAAAAAAGTGTTAAATGGATACTTTAAAATATGAGTTTAAAATAAAATAAACCAGTCAGCCCAAGATAACTCAGGATCTGTATTCAGTGGAGCCAGGACACTGAATGAGTCAATCTTATAGGAACTCCAATGACCACAAAACTCTCTCCAAGTCCCCTATAAAAACAAGACATGTCACAAGATGGCTCATTGTTATAATCTAAAAGATATGAATAGGCTGAGTACGGTGACATGTGCCTTTAATCCCAGCACTCAGGAGGCAGAGGTAAGTGGGTCTCTGGAAGTGTGAGGCCAGCCTGGTCTACATAGAGAGTTCTAGGCCAGCCAGACTACATAGTGAGAGCCTGTCTAAAATAATAATAGCAACAATAAGAACAATGGCTATAAACATTAACAAGACAGTGAATTCCTAGGATTTCACTGCAAACTCTAACAAGGAAGTCTTTCTAAACACGTTGTCTTGATCCCTCCCTGTGGTGCTTCATTTTTAGATGTCACCTAGAGTAGAATGTGCATCTGGACAACTGAGGAGGAATTATTTTGGAGTGTGTCTGGGAGGGCATTTTCTGAGGGGATTGAAGGAGTATCCTCTCTCAGCATGGGAGGACCATCCAATCAGCTGTGGGCTGGACAGAGCAAACACAGACCAAAGGGGAACTGGTCACTCTATGTTTTGGCTGGGGTATATTCTCTCTCCCCTGCCCTCTGACATCAGAATTCTGGACCTTCTGGTCCATACCTCCAATCCTGAGACCCCAGGATTTGAACTGAGTGGTGCTACCAGCATCCCAGGGTCCCCAGGTTAAAATACTGACATGGAGCTCCTCAGTCTTCCATACTGACATAAGAGGATTCGTGATGGGTGATGTTCTGGATGCTGTGAATATGTGTTGTTCTGATTGGTTGATAAAGCTGTTGGCCAATAGTGAGGCAGAATAAGGCTAGGCAGGACATTCTAACTAGAGAAAGAGGAAGAAAAAGGAGAGCTGAGCAGATGCTGCTAGCCACCGTCAGGAGAAGCAAGATGTAAAGGTACCGGTAAGCCACGAGCCACATGGCAAGTATAGATTTATAGAAATGGGTTAATTTAAGATATAAGAGCTAGCTAATGGAAAGCCTGAGCCATTAGGCCATAAGTTTGTAAATGATATAAGCCTCTGTGTGTTTACTTGGGTCTGAGCAGACGTGGGAGCCCGGGCGGGACACAGAACATTTTTTCTTATAGATTTCCTTAAACAATCCCCACTTACATCTATCTACCAATGAATCAGCATGTCTCTACTTGCTTCTTTAGAGAATTCTAATGAATACACTTCCTTTCATCAGATTTTACTAATAGAACATCTGAATTCTTACAGCTGTCTCTTATACACATCTAGATGTGTATAAGAGACAGCTGTAGACACTGTACTCTTTATGGTTAGACCATGGAGCATGTATAGGTCATATATAGGAACTTAGGTATGAGGAAACAATTTCTTTTTTTTTATTAAATTTATTTATTTATTTATTTATTTATTTATTTATTTATTTATTTATTTATTAAACAGATCTTCCACTCCTTTTACATACCAACCTCAGATCCCCCTCTCCTCCTTCCTCCTGCCCCGCCAGCTCCCCACCTCAACCCACCCCCATTCCCACCTCTTCTAAAACAAGGTGTCCCATGGTGTGTCCCCAGAGTCTGGCACTCTCAGCTAAGGCAGGACAAGACCCTCCTCCCTGCGCCAAGACTGTGCCGGGTGTCCCACCTCAGGCACTGGGCTCCAAAAAGTCAGCCCCTGCACCAGGGATGGATCCTGATCCTACCACCTGGGGACCCTCAGACACTTCAAGCCAAACAACTGTCTCAAGCCTCCAGAGGGCCCAGTTCAGCACCATGGGGGGGCTCCACGGTTATTGGTCGACAGTTCATGCATTTCCACCAGTTTGGCTGGCTTCATGATTTCAACGTCTCTTGTTCATTGAACCTCTCCTCTCTCCCATCAGTTGAACTCCTGAAGCGGTGCATGGTGCCCAGCCATGAATCTCGCATCTGCTTCCATCTGTCTCTGGATGAGGGCCCATCGGGGCTTCTCAGCCATGGGTCCATAGTTCATGCATCTCCACTAGTTTGGTTGGCCATCTCTACACACCCTCCCATCATGATCTCTTAGTCCNTTGCTCATAGAGGGCCCCCTGTTGAGGAAACAATTTCTATTTTAAAAGGAAGCCTTTCTCCATAAGCTCTATTATATCATCCAAAAAATACAATTTAACTTTGAGCTTCTTGTAACAATCCATTACAAAGAGGCGCACCTGATTAAGTAGCCGTGCCACGGGGATACCATCTTTATTTGAGTGGTTACATGCTAAGGAAACATTTCAATTAATTTATCTCTGTCTCTGTCTTGCTTACTCCCTTGTTGATGGCAGAAAACAGGTTGTTGAGCAATCTTTGAAAAATTCACTCTGAGCCCCTTAAACAGATGCGTGAGGCATTCGGGACCGTGTTCTTCCTTGACAGAGTCCTGGTCCTGCTTTCCAGTCTCTTCACTAGAATCAGGGAAGATGGGGGAGTGATGGAGACTGAGCCTGACTCCCACAGGTATCTTTAGCCCTTAATCCTGAATGTAATCCAAGTCCAAGGTTATGACCAGTGTCAGACTCTATAACTGGGAGAAGTCCCTTCTTCCTATGTTAAAAGCTGGTTTCTTCAGACTCCAGCTCTCCAGGGCTCTACCCAAGCCCCTGGGGTGTTCCATTTCAAACACACACAGGCCCACAGCTCAGAACCTAGATTGTTCCAAAAGCTACAGTCTCTTTCCTCTGTTGAAAAGATCTGTTTTAATGCTCTCTGTAATTGACATCAATAGCAGTGTAACAACAGAAGGAAAATTTTGAAAAGAAAAAAATATCCATACCCAGCCCCCTACAGTAACATGCTGGTGTTTATGTACCTCCCCTGGGATTTGTCTCCACATTTTTAGAAGTTTGCAGATCTAGGAATGTGCATCCCTCTGTGTTTTGCTTGTTATTTTCATAATTGTAGTCTTGCCATACCCTGCCCCTTCCTGGGGACCAAGGCCCTAAAAGGGAGGAGAGTAGGGTGACCAGCAACAGAGTATCAGATGTGACACTTGGACAGTCTAGTAGGTGGAATGGTGATCCCCCAGAAGACACATCTATGTCCTAAATCCTGGAACTCGTGAATGTGAGCTTCCTAAAGAGCCATTGCAGAGAAGTATGTGATGATGAGGTCATCCTGAGACCCTAAATCTAATGTTGTGTACCTTTATAAAGAAAGGAAAAATGGGGCCCAGTAAGATGTCTCACCAGGTAGAGGCACTCTGCTGTGAAAAACCAAAAACCTCCCCAATGTTGTCCTATGACCTCCATACTCCAGCTGTGATATGAACAGGTCCACACACAAAATTAAATAAAGAGTGAAAGGAGCGATAGAAACAAAAAAAGTAAAGATATGGGCAAATGTGAGGAGGGGCCAGAGCAGAAACTGGAACAAAGAAGGTCCAAGGAACTCCTTGAATCCCTGGGAACCAGAGAGGCGAAGGGTTCACCCTGAGTCTCCAGAAGGCTGTGGCCCTCGCCAGTGTCTTTGTTTCAGCCTCCTACTCCAGAAGTAAAGAGAATGTATTTCTGCAGTTCTGAGCCACCAAGTTTGTGGTAATTGGTTATGGTGGCCATATCAAGCAAATTCAGAGGTTAACAGCTTCTCATAGTTTCTAGGGCAGGATTTCATGGAAGCTTTGGGAATCCACCCTACAAAAGAGCTTGTACATCTGCCCAGGGCTCACAGGCACCTTGAGTTTCTTTCCATGTGGTTTCCCCTGGTGTCTGGGCAGTCACTTGGGTCTAGATGATTTCTGGCAATCCTATCAGTATTCCTGAGCTGCTGAATTGCCAGTGCTGGTGGTCTTCAAGCCTGCCTTCACATGGAGACTCACCCCCAAGTTACTGTCGTACCTCATCCCCATGGTCGGACGCTCCTTATGACTCCTGTAATTCCCGACCTGAGCATTGGGACTTGCCTTTGGGGTATCCGTTACTGTGTTTGTAAGTTAGTGGACTAGAGGAGAATGGAATTCCTAGACTGGCTTTGGTAGGTGTCCTGTACTGGGGATGGGGATCCCTCTTACTCTGCATTATACACAATGTCTCTTCGAACCATGGTAGTTTAGACAAACTCAACAAAATTCCTATTCTGTTTCATGACTTAATTCCTCATTTAGGTTTCATCAATAAAATGTGTTTTTTATTTGTGTTTCCTCTGGCATTGTCTGGGAACTTTTCTATTTTCACCTATTTGGATTGAGATATTTTTATCTTAAATTCACTTTCTTACAAGCAGTACTGGAGTTTATTAAGAAACAGTTTTAGTAGAGGAGTAGGCACAGGAATTAAGGAGGAGAGAGATGCTAAGGGAAGGGATGGCACACACTGTGTTTGTTACTTTCTTCACTGCTGAATGAAGTATCTGACCAAAGCATCTTCAGGAAGGAAGGGTTTGGGCTCCCAGCGTCAGTACAATCCGTCATGATAGGAAAATCATAGTGAAAGAGCAGGAGGAAGCTGGCCATTATGTCCAGTCAGGAATGCAAAGAGGGTGAATGTTTGTGCTTGGCTCACTTTCCCCTTTGTAATCAGTTGGGGACCCCAGCCCAGGGAATGGTACTGTCCACATTCAAGGCTAGTATTCTTACTTCAGCCAAGCTAATCTAGATCCTCTCTCACGGGCATGATCAGAGATTTGTTTCCATGGTAATCCCATCAAGTTGGGAAGTGATATTGTCATTGTCCAAGTGCATTTGGCTTTCTCAAAATAGCTACCTCTTCTAAACTATTTTATAGGTNGCTCAGTGTCCTCAGTATAGCATGATGGTTAATTTTATGAGGCAAATCCACTGACTACTATAGTATGTCTAGACAGGCAGTAAAACACTATTTCTGGGTGTGTCTGTGAGGGTATTTCTGGAGTTGATTAGCTGAGTCACAACTGTCTTCCCCAGCGTGGGTGGGCACCATCTTATGCTCTGAAGGTCTGAGCAAAGCCAGAAGATGGTGAGGAGCCATATTTGTTCTTTGCTTGATCTGGAACATCCATCTTCTGTCCCCAGACGCCAGTCCTTCTGGTTCAGGCCATGTAGCTAGAGTGCTGGTTAAGATGCCATAGTGCCGAGTCCTTAAAGTAAGCTTGTCAACAAAAAAGAGGGGAAGTGACTAAAATATATAGAGAATTTCAAGTTACCAAAATAAGAGGGGCTGGAGAGGTGCCTCAGCAGTTAAGAGTGCACAACGCCCTTGTGCACCTTCAGAAGAGGGTCTGAATTTGGTTCCTAGCACCCATGTCAAGCTGCTCATAGTGGCCTATAACTCTAGTTCCAGGGGATCTGAAGGCCTCCTTTGGCCCTTGCACAAATGTGACACACATTCACACATACACACACATCCTTAAAGTTAAAAAAAAGACAAAAGAGAATTGTCATAGGCATATTATTAATCGAAAGGGTACTTGCTTTATAGCTGAAATATAACATGTGTACACATTTTTATTATAAGAAGTGACAGGAGGCTGAATCATAATAATGGGAGTCAATAGCTCATTAGCATTTATAACTGCAGTTACTGAGAACATGTTTCAATTTCATAGCAAAGAAGCAGAAGAATCAATTAACAAAGGCAAACTGAAGAGAATGCACATGGGGTGTGCCCACCGTGACCCTGAAGTCAAAGGTAAGATCACAAAGTGAGTTGAAGTTCTGTATCCCCAAAGCATAGAGTAATAGTGGTGTTGCTATGTCAAACCAATCCAGTAAGAACACTCAGATAGGATGGGCCCAGAGTTCTCAAAGTCCCCGAGGAAACAGGTTATCTCCTCCCGAGAACTTTTCAAAGCAGCCTAATAGAAATTAATGAGATGGGGCTAGAGAGATGGCTTGGCAGTTAAGAACATTGACTGCTCTTCCAGAGGACCTGAGTTCGATTCTCACCACCATCATGGTAGCTCACAACAGTCTGTAACTCCAATTCCAGGGCATCTCTTCTGGCCTCTGAAGGCATCAGGCATACACATGGTACACAGACAACGATGCAGACAAAACACCAATGCATATAAAATTAAAAAAAAATTAATTGTAAATGAATGAGATAAAAGAGAGCAAGAGAACCTGGCTAAAGCAAGCACACTAAACAAGAATCACTTCATGTCGTGTTTTAGAAAGAGGCTTGGATACATGGGCCTTGTGTGGTTGTAAAAATTGATTCAGGAAGACAGATAACTTGAGACTTGGCATGCTTTCCTTCTCCAGATTTGGCAGGTACAGAGGACTGAAATGCAGCAGGTAGAATGAGCCAGCAGCTCAGATCTACTACATCCAATATACACAGGTTTCCTGACATTGTTTTGTCACACCTCCCATTTACTCAGTTGTAGCAGGGTGGGGACATGATCTGGTCTCCTCTCAATTGGACACAACAGCCTCCTTAGTCCCCAAGGACCACGAGTGCGCTGGTTAGCTTATGTCAACTCAGCACAAACTTAGATATATATGGGAAGAGGGAACCATAACTGAGAAATTACCTTCATCAGATTGTCCTCTGGGTAAGTCCGGTGGAGGGTGGCAGGGGGAGGGGGCAGGGGGAGTTGGGCAGATTAAAGCACAGAGAGTGGAAATAGAGGAAGAGATGCATGAGAAGGCAAAGCAGAAGGAAAAGAGGAACTGTGTTAAAGGGTGGCAGCACTAGGAAGGCTGAGAACCACTGGTCTAAGGTGTTCCCATATATTTATCACAACAGTTCGAAAGTAACATGCTACTCCCAAGTAAAAAATTAATAGTGGACAGTCTGTATCCACATTGGAGGCTTTTGCTCCACTTCCTATCCAATATTTCATTTTAGACTTTCTGTGATTTTCAAGATTTGGATCAAGCAGGACACGCTTCTTCCCACATCCCCACATAAGCTGACATCCCCACTAGAATGGAAGCCCCTGGCTGGAAGGCCCGCCATAGTAACTACAGTCAATGCCTGGTACTGTCCTTAGCATCGTCGGTGAGCATCATCGGTGCTCAACAAATAGGAAATGAAAAGTGGAAACTGCAGGACCAGGCTGTAAGCTGGCTAGTTAATGAGACTGTGACGAGATTCTGTGTCTGTGGAAGCTGCAGGAACGCGACTGCTCATCTAAATTCTTCCTTAAGACAAGCAGCAGCCCTCAGGATACACAACACCCAAGTCATGTTTTGCACTACTCAAACTCAGATTTACTGACAGATGTAAAACAGTAGGTGTATTTTGGGCAACACCATGGAGTCACACCATTATAGCTCTGCTGTTTAAAATTTATGATTTCTTCTTGGTGACATCAGCTATTCCTCCCTCGTTCTATGCTGTCTCAATCATCAAAAAAACATTTATCTGCAAATGACAAGTGCCTCAAATAATGACTTCCTGTGCCTTCCCAAGTTGGCTGTTTTCTTTTCTCTGCCCTTCATGAGTAACCAGTGTGGTTTAGACAGCTCATCCACATAGATTTCCATGAGGAAATGTGCCCAGGCCAAAGTGAGTCCCCCTCTACTGCGGTAAGGGAGCGCATGCCCTGATGTTCCCCCAAGTCAAAGCACCACATTTTTCTCATGAGACAAGCAGGCAAACCTTTCTTTTTTGAGGAGCCTGTTTTTTCTCTGCCTACATCCTTGAATACAAATCCCTTGAAAATTATTTTTCAAATTCCAAGGTTCATTAATTTAATTGAATCTGTTCCTAGGTTTTAATTAAATCTGCGTTTCTCCCAGTAACCTTTGGAGAAAGATAGGAGCTACATTATCATATTGGAAAGAACAGGGTCACAGAGCAAGACACACATGAAAGCAAAGAACAGAAATGAGCAGGCAGGTTTCATATAAATTTATTTTTGTAGCAAAAAATTAACATTCAGAGACGATGCTTTTATTGTACAGTATAATAAAATAACTTTCACTAAATTAAAAAGTGGATTGTTTCTTGCTGATAAACCACAATACTTTTTCTATTTAGAAAAGAAACAAAATTTACAATTTGTAGCTCTTGTAGAAAAAGGCACCTGTTCAATAATTACATTAAACACTCCTGACAGGTTTCAGTAGCCTGTTATATGTCCTTTTTGGCTATGTCAGCTCCTAAAGTCAATTAGCTTCTAAATTTGAAAGGCACCTGGTGACCAGCATGCTGCTTATTATTCAAGGTACCCATTTTCATTTTTTTGTTTGCATAGGCTTGACAAGTCTGAAAACTCTATTAAATTAAAAAGAATGAAGAAATAAACTATGGTGTGGTTGCCAGAAACAGTATCCTTCCCCTTAGCGGCACGTTCCCTCAGGGAAATTACAAAGTGCACCAGTTAAATACATCTGTACATTTAAAACATTAAATATGTCAACAGTGAGACATTTTTAAATATTTTTGAATCAAATACTATAGCACAAATATAATTTACAATATTTTGCACAGGAAACATTACACCTGAAATATAACTTTAGATATTATATAAAAATACATATAGTTTCTCTCCTCATTAGGAAAAAAGTACTTATTTGCAGGTTCCAGCATGATGTAACAATTCAAAAGAACTTAACACTTCAAACTATCATTTGTCTGCAATGAAATGGCACCATCTTAACTTTGAGATTCTCAATGGCACGTGGCCAGGAGTTATACCCAGAGACTATGACCCCTTCCATTTTTCAAAAGCATCACTATGCTTCTTCTGGTCTGATTTAATTCTAGGATTTCATTACAAAAGTGTACAACCATTGTGTAACCACCGGGCGTCTAACAATCTCCTATTGACTTTACATATGCATGACCTGTACAGGGTCAAGAGAGAAGACCATGAGTTTTGTACAATGTGGCCCATGCCTCTTAGTAGTCTTACACACCTATATACATCTTCCATTTTTAAAAATGCTTCCAAACATCTAGGATATACATGCCAATGCTCCACAAAACGAGTTTCAGTCTATGTCTTGAACTTTGAAGGCCCCAAAGTAGGTCGCATCTTGATCCGGATCCAGCAGGGAGGGGTTAGACACCTGAATGCTGATTTCTTCACCAGCTCGGAGCTTAAAAAACCCTCCGACATTTATGGAATAAAAGTGGAA
>LZPO01028569.1:0-28324 GCA_001675575.1 Neotoma lepida | reverse complement strand
AAAAAATTTATTTTTTCTGGTTTAGGTGTCAATGTTATATTATGCTAATAGATTGTTAAGCCTATTGATTGACTGATTGATTAAATCAGGGCCTTATGTATCCCAAGGTGGCTTTAATTCACTATGTAGTCAAGGCTACTTTTGAACTTATTCTTCTGTTTTCACATAATCATTTATTCTGTGATATAGCACTGCTTTGAAAAAGAAATTTTGAGTATCGTCATTCTTTTTCTTAAATACTTGGAAGAATTTACTAATAAAGCAATGGAAACTTGGAATTATCAATGTGAGAAGGCTCTTAAATACAAGGTAAATTTCTCTTATAATATAGGATAAAAAAAGAAGACTCATCGAACATTTCAGAGTAGTAAAATAAATGCTTCAGTGATTTTTGGTTTGAAAACTTTGGATATTATGAAGTATTTCATTTCTTTATAAATTAAATACAGTTTTCCTAAGCCTGGTATCTGAGATGTTCTTTCTGGGTTTACAGTTTCTTTAATAGACACTGGCATTCAAGTCAGTACTGTATAGTACATACTAACTAAAGAATGTAGCAAGTAAACCCATTTTTATATGTGGTTGCCTTCCTTCAGTTCACAATGGACTCCACCTCCACAAAGGTCATGAATCCTTTGAAAATTTCCTCTATTGGGATTTGTGGCTCATGGGAACCTATACTGGTATCTTTTTATTAATATCCCAGACACTGTAACTTCTGAAACATTCATTGCACATTCTAAGCTCTTTTTCCTGTTATGAATTACTAGTTTTGGTCCACTATAAGGTGTTTGAGGATAAACTACACAGGGCATGTTTTT
Source organism: Neotoma lepida (assembly GCA_001675575.1). Taxonomy (NCBI): domain Eukaryota; kingdom Metazoa; phylum Chordata; class Mammalia; order Rodentia; family Cricetidae; genus Neotoma; species Neotoma lepida. The sequence continues at coordinate 27,503 of LZPO01028569.1, read as the reverse complement.
GTGTGTCCATCATGGAGCTTAAACATTATTAAATAGTGCAGTTCAGTTGAACAGAATGAGAGTAATCACAGGAATATTGATAGCAATGGTCATTACTAAAGAATATTTATTGGGAATTGTCTCCAGCAGAAAATTGTTCAACTAAAATCAACTAATAAAAAATAAATCAAAGAAAAAAAAACCTTAAGATGAGTGTGGTGGCATCTACCTATATTACCAGAAATTCAGAGAAAGAGGGATCTTGAGTCCAAGGCTAATTAGGGCTACATAGTGAAATCTAGGCCATCAAAGGATACCCGGTGTAACACAGTCTCAAAAATTAAAATAAAATAGAAAGTTGAGATACTAAGGTTAGTTGGGAAAATTGTTAATACAATGTCTGAGGTCACTGCACTGAATCTGAAATGTTTTGTGTTTTCTTTTGCTCTTTACAAGAGCATTTCAGAATTGGATGAGCTCCTCAAGTTTATAAAATTCAGCCTTGGAGTAAATAATACACTTATTCTTCACCAGGCTTTAAAAATCTTTGCTAATTAATTAACTCATTAATCATTAGCTAAACTAGCAAGCTGAAAAAGAAGCTTTCAAAACAGGAAATCAAATGGCTGTGGTGGCAGCAACCTGAAAGCAGACATACACATCTCTGCTCTAGACAGGTGAGAGAGAGGAATGTGGTCCATTAGGTTAGACTGGGGCTGGGTTTTCCTTTGTTGTCTGGCTTTGGCATGGAGAGGGTCTAATCAACTTTGATATTAGACAGTGTGTCTTGAGTATTACTTCTTCTGCCAGCCAGCTCCGCATACCAGATTTTCTACACACTAGATGTTGGGGTTTCTCAAAACCAAATACAGTGCCATTCATGCTGAAGAAATGCATAGGAGGGAAACAGGAAGGCAGGGGGACAGAAGAGGTAATGTAAAACAGCTATTCTTCATTTTAATAAAATGAACCAAAGCCTAAAATTAGAAGAAAATGCTGGAGTTGGACACTAAGTAGCTATTATCATTTGAACTTTAGGATAATACCATAAAAAATTAAGCCTGCCCTCCTGACTTTTATTTTGAAGGGCATCATCTGTCCTCTGAGGATTCACTTCAGGTTTCTGTCTTTCCTGATATGGGGACCCAGAGAGAGAAATACTGTGCTCGACCATGGGCAGGCAGTCTCATGCTAACCCACACCAAAAAGCTACTACCCCTCAGAGCAATCTTAAAATCAATCCAGTGTTTCCTGGACAGGCTGACGTCACCCTCTCTTGTCAGAGAAAAGGACCAAGACACTCACTTTGTGCTCATTAAAATTCTGTGTACTATGCTATGCAGGATCCAGTGTCTATTTCAAGGCAGCCATAAAACAGAGCAATAAGTGTTCTTGTCTCTGTGGCCAAGGTGGGGAGAAAGAGGTGTCCTGAGGGAGGATGGCCATGGAAAGAAAAGCAGAGGGATTCATCGAATAATGTTTACCAAATTCTAGAGATTAAATGAGTGTCGGCTCTATACCTTGATAAAACTTCTGAGACAGAAAAAAATTCTAAAGTACTCCAAGAATTTTAAGCTGAAATAGGCCAGCCAGAAGGTACTAACAGACAATTTAATCTGGGGAAATGACTTTCCACCTAGGAAATTGAAAACATTATTCGTGATTCTTTCATTATTTTCATTAAGTCGTTTTTCTTCTCACAATCCATTTAAAAGGGAAAATATCTGTCATCCATCCTGCTACTATTTGCATAAACATGGAACTAGTTTCACCAGATCTCTGTTCTGAGTCTGTGCACAGAGCTGTGCAAGCATACACTTTACCTATGCAAGTGGAGGTGCATAGACATTTGTTCCCAGGACTGCTGAGCTTTAGTTGCCAAAGTGGAGGAATTCTGGATTAGCTTCAACTCATTCTGAGTCTGACTCTGATGGTGGGAGGCAGGGTGGCTCTGTCAAGTATTAGAGTTTGCTGCTCCTTTCCCCCCATGTCAGCATCTTTTTACCATTATGGCATTCGTCCAGGGGTGCAGAGTTCTGCCACTTCCCTGCTCTGTGACCTACAACAAGTCACTAAACCTCTCTGTGCTTCAGTTTCCTTCTCTAAAATTAGGATCATAACAGTCTTTGCTTCAGTGAACAGTTAGCAGAATTAAATAGGGTACATTTTCCAAGAGCTAAGGATGAATATGCCTGGAACTCAGTAAAGGCTATGCAAGGGTTAGGCAAGGTTACTGGGCACAAACTCACCTGGTGTCCAGCAATTTTTGCCTGGACTTTGAAGAAAAGGAGAGGGGGAGTCATTCTGGTTACTGTTCCCACCCTTGGGCCCAGGCTGAGCCTGACCTGGTAGGACCTGTGTTCCTTGGGCCCAATGACAACAGCAGTGCTGTCTCACCAGGCTGAAGGACCCAGGTATCCTCATAAGACATCAACTCTGACGAGTAATCAGGCTCATTTGCTGTGCACAGGGATTTAGACCCTGTTTTGAACTCAGTGCTGATTCTTATTTATCATTAACCTAAGGGATAAAAATATATATTAAGACTTTGTACCTTGTACAGCACAGCTCCATGGATGCACCCTACTGAGGTGGTGAGGGGAAGAAGAAAACACACACATGGATACACAGAAATGCTAGGATCTGGTGGACTAGGCTCTCTGATGGAGAAGCCATAGCATCCTGGAAGCTCAGTGTATTTATAATAAACAGTTGAACAGAGAGGCAGGGTTATTGTATGTAACAGAACAAGGAGGGGGTTATAGTATACAGACCAATAAGGGAGCAGAGTTTGTTATACAGCTGGATCAAGGGGTCACAACTATCTAATCTCAGTGAGAGCAGTCTCTGTAGGGGTGCAGTCTTCAGGCTGTAAATATTTACTGGTAAAAGCTATGGTGAACACATCTGCACATATCATCAACATCTGCACACAGACTAAAAGAAGGCTTTACCATCCCTCTGAGCTTCACCCTTGGGACTTTCCATTTTCCCATGGGTCTGAGGTTTTAGGGTCCTTTATACGGCTGTGCCCAGGTCAACAATACATTCCTCTGCTCCCCACAAATTTGTTCTTGTTTTGTTTTTTAATATATTATGTTTTGTCTTGTTCTGTTTTGTTTTGTTGAGACAGGTTCTCATGTAGCCCAGGCTAGCCTCAAATGCCCTATATAGTTGAGGGTATTTTTGATCTGTTTGATGGCTCTGCCTCAGCCTCTCAATTGCTGACATTGCAAATGTGCACCCTCAGATTATCTGGTTCTGGGGATAGAACCAGGGCTTTGTGCATAATAGGTAAGCATTCTACCAACTGAGCTACTTTGTTTTCTTCTTGCCAGTACATAATGTGCCCAATCCACTACAATGGAAGCATGCCACATAGGAGATCTGATGACCAGGTGCCACTATTTTAGTAGAAGAGTGTGCATCCAGGCTTTTCTGGATGTGAAATCAGGGTAAAACACAAATGTATTTATATAAATTGGAAGATTCAACTGGAAACACACAGTTTCCAGCATATAGAGATGATATCTTCCTAAGTATGCATGTCCAAGTATGGGAGTGTCTGTGCATGCCTTGTGTCCTAAAGATTCCTGTGCTCTATCCACTGAATGGTCTTGCCTGACTGCCCTGAGAACATATTTTATAAATCTACTGGGGCAACAGAGGACTTCAGAGGCCTTCTGAGATGTAACCCATCTTTAAGGAAACAACCCGAAAATAAAATGACTAGCCTTTGGGATGGTGAGGGACCGTAACATGACATATTTTACTAGTCTGAAAACTCTCAGGCCTTCTCTGGTCCACCCATTTGCTGGAGAAATACAAGACAGCAGATTAGGAACTCACTTTAAAAGGACAGCCATCATTGACATTCATGAGAACTGCCTTCTTATTCTTATCTTGATCTGAATAGCAAAGAGAAACTCGCCCTGCCCTTTTGGTCTCCATGGCAACTACCATAGTATCCTCAAACATGAGTAGAATTGCCAGGGAATGTCATCATTCTATCTCCATTCTTTCTCTAGAAAAAACCAACTGTCTATATCTGACTGCCTTTGGCACTCTTCATCTTTGGAGTTCTGGATGTGAAACCAGAGCTGAAATTAGTAATCCCTGAGGCCCTCAGAGCTGCACTCTATATCTGAGTGGACTCTGCAGTAATCTCACATGCACTTGCCTCTTAGCTTCAGGCTTTAGCTGAATTCTGGAGTCTCAGTTTCAACATCAGCAAAATGGAAATGGTGACTAGCATGGGATGTAAACAGTAAATTGGGACCAAAGCCCACCCAGAAAGGAAATGGTTCAGCACCTCCACATCCCCACCCCATCCCCAACCCATTAGTATCCTCATCACTACCCCCAGGATCTACTCTGTCAATCTTAGAGACAATCCTAGGTTAGTCCACATTCTATCAGGTGACAATCAACTATAACTGTCACACTCTATTATTTGGTTTTTATGGTCTTTATTTTAGTCTTCCTTGTATTATAAAGGAAAAGATCTGAAGAAGACATGTCCTAGAGTCATTTCTTCCCTAACATTTGAATTATTCATAAAATTTTCAAATATCAAACTCTTCATTTTATGTTTAGCAATCAATAAAGCAGTTTTTAGGAAGATTGAGGAAAGTTATATTAGGAACATACCTTTTATACTAGAAATGCAAAAAAGTCGCCTATCTGGACTACAGAGCCTATTTTTGACCTTCTCAACCATAGAATAAGTACTCTTAACTTTTCATGTCATTTACAATTTGGAGACAACTAACTGTGATTTAAGAAAAAAGAAGCCAATGAGGGCAGCAGGAAAATATCAGAAAGCACGAGATGCAAGGAGGATCCTGATCCTCCATGCTTCTGTCTCCTGAGTACTAGGATCATGGGTGTGCACCCATGTTCATGTTCTTAATCACAAAGAGTACCCAGATCACAAATACAAAGTACATAGGAACTGGCTCAGCTACAGCCACAGTAAATGTGACAATTCCTATAATAAATATATATTCTTTAATTCTCCAAAATTACTAACCTTGAGATCTAAACAGCAGAAACAAATGCTCATGCGGCCAACAGCTTCCTAATTCAATTTTCCTCCATGGAAAGAAGCTGCCATAGTAAACAAGAAGCAGGTTGTGGAAGGACTTCCCTCAATGGCTAAGATACCAAGATATATAAAATTGCTGTCTTGTACTAATATCCTCCTTTGAGAGCAATGAAGAAAAATGTACAACTCCTAGCAAACATGTAAACTACCAATGCCATACTGGAAAGTTACCAATGTTTTTAAATTAATTTCCATTTATCCTGAAAATCTGCTAAGCCCAAAGCCTTGTAACATAAAAGTTGAGTTCATGGTCTGCTATGATGTGAACAGCCTGTGCTGCATACAGTCAGCATGCCTTTCCTCCTATGGTGGACTGAAATGATCTGAAATCATGAGCCAAAATGAATCTTTCCACCCTTAAGTTGGATGTCAGGTAAATTGACCATAGCAATGTGTAAGTAACTAATACCAACCCCCTACTGACCAAGTCTTCCCAGAAAAGGACTCCTGCCTGGGATTTCCTACTTGTAAATGGGTGCCTCCGGCATGGCATTTCGGGTAAGAGGCTGGTGCCGGCTGCCTGACTCATTTATCTGCTTGTATTCACAGAGGGAATTAGTAATAAGTTCAGGTGAAGTGTAGGCTTGTTTACTGGGGCCTCCTGGAGACAGGGCCCTTACCCAGCAGGGGAGTCAGAGGGTTTGGAGGGAGATATGGGCAGCATGAACTTCTGCTGCTCTTTAAGTCACACCGGGGAGGCAGCCCCTCCTGCTGTGGTACCAGCAGCAGCAGCTCTCCAAACCCTTTTTACTGCCACTTTGTGGTTTAAATTAACCCAAAAGGGCCTTTCCTGGCCAAGTCGCAGCCCAGGGCCAAGCAACAGGATAAGACTTTCCTTAGTTGAGATCTTTGTTGAACGGTGCTTGAGTCATTTCCCCCCAGACCAAGTTGATTTTTTTTCTCTCTCCAGTTATCTTGGTGGTTCTCATGAATGCATGGTTGAAAGATAGATTTTCAGTGACCTTTACACACTCTTTCAAAAACCACTCACCTTCACAGGCTAAAGAGGAAAACTAGAGTCTCCCAAGACTGCATATGCAAGAAGAGCACACAGGCCTTGGCTGTCACTCAACATCAAGGGCAGGTCACCCCGCCACCATCTCCATCAAAAAGAAAGTTTCAAGATGTTTCCAAAAAGTGCTACAAAATTCCAGATCTGCTAATTAATACCAGTGAGTACTGATGATTGCTGTATAGGCCCATGGATTTTACTCATTTTCATCTCCTGTTGTCATTGTTGCCACCTCCTCCCACCCCCCACACTTCAGAAATAATATAGAATATAAGTGAATTCATAGTTATGTATTTGCATGTAAATATGTATATATGCATATACATACATTCATACATATGTAAAGTCACTATTCCTAGAACTATTCCCAAAGGAAACTGCCTCTTAAAATGCTATTTCCTCCAAAATAATAGACTGGGTTACAGTCTTCATTGCAAGCTGTAGTATTCAAAATACTCAGAAGGCAGTACTCTCACAATACATTTTCCTCTACTCTTGAATGAAGCAGCAACAATGAAAAACAAACAAAAATGATTAGCACTGAAGCCAGACCAGGTGGCACAGGCCTGTAATCCTAGCACTTAAGAGGAGAAGGCAGGAAGATCAGTTCAATACCAGCCTCAGCTACTTGAGGCTAGTGTGGGCTACAAGAGACCTTGTCTTAAAAACAATAACAGCAATTTGATTTATTAATCAAATTTTTGTAGGTGCTACATCAACTACATTTGTATTTACAGGTGTGCACATGCAATAGCATGCATGTGGAGGATAACTTTCAGGCATTGGTTTTCTTGTCCCGCTATGTAGATTCAGGGACGGCACTTAGTCATTAAACTTGGTGACAAGTGTCCTTACCTAAACTGTCTTGACAATCATAGAAAAACTACATTTTTTATTTGTTTGTTTGTTTGGTTAGTTGGCTGGTTGGTTAGTTGGTTGATGTTTATGGACAGACTCACTCCATAGCCCAGGTTAGTCTCATTATATAGCACAGGCTGGCCTTTAATTTAAAGCAGTCCTCTTGCCTTAGCCTCTGAAATGCTGGAATTAAAGGCATATGCCAAGGTTCCTGACTATTCATTAACTATGTTTATTATAAAGTAACAATTGTACCTTACAGTTCTAGCCTCAAGAAATGCCCATGTTAATTAGAACCCATCATGATCACCTGGACTGTGAAAAGAAGATCCAATGGTGTGTGTGTGTGTGTGTGTGTGTGTGTGTGTGTATGTGTGTGCAGGTATGGGTGGTAGATTGGTCCATAGACCAGAGATTTGTTTTACTTCGTTGACAATAACATTGATATTCTCATATTTATAAAAATAAATACGAGATTTACAGAGATGGTTTAGGTAAGAGTACTTGCTACATGAGGGGCTGAGTTTGGATCTCCAGCACACATGTGAAAGAAGCTGGGCTTAGTCATGTTTATCTTTATCTCCAGCACTCTGGAGAGTAAACAAAGGAACATCCTTGGGGCTTTCTGGTTGCTCAAGGATCAGTGGGAAGCCCTGTCTCAGAAGAATAAGACGGTGAGTAGACAGAGCAGGGCACTAACATTTTCTTCTGGCTCCATATTTTTGTGGAAAATCAAATGCATCTCCATGCACATGTGCATGCAATCACATGTACATGTACTGAAGGAAGGAAGGGAGGAAGGAAGGAAGGAAGGAAGGAAGGAAGGAAGGAAGGAAGGAAGGAAGGAAGCAAGCAAGCAAGCAAACAAGCAAGCAAGCCAGACATTTGGAGTTCTCTGGATAGAGATCAGATTCTGCTTCTTATGGACTCTTATGGACTGTGCAGTTTTGAAGGGGTTTGTTAGCCTCTTTGATCTGTGGTTTTCAGCTGTAAAATAAAGGGAACAGTACTTATCTTACTAGTGTAAAAGATTATTAAATCCCACCAGAGAGAGTGATATCATAAATTATTACTCATATTTATCTTTATTATTGGTTTATCAGCATCCTTTACGGTAGTCTATACTCACCAGACTTCAAGATAATCTGGTTTTTCAGCCTAAAACAAGCACTAAGAAGTGCTGAAGAAGGAAACAAGGGAGGGTTTCGACACTTTAGACACAGATATATACACTGAAGACCCACTACCAGGCTGAGGCAGGGGAGAGATCTCCAACTGTGTGGAAAACTCTCCTGAATGCCCAGATATTTTTAGATAATTTTCAAAATGCAAAGCTGACATATGCCAAGAGGCATAAAACAAACACCCAAGAATATTTTGCTTTGATTTTACATAGGTTATTTTTACAGATCTGTCTTGCTTTGTGGATTTCATTGTGAATGAAATGAATCTGCAATCTTGCTTCCATGGAAACCAGTTTCTTTGTGATTGGTTGAACTGTATCCAAGAGCTTCAATCTCTCAGAAAGGACAACGGCTGTTAATATTTAACAGATGTGGTAAAACCCACCAACCCTGTGGCATTTGTTATGCAACTCACATTAACAGAGCAAAAGGGATTCAAATTCAGCTTAACATCTCACCCTGAAGTACTCTTGTCGATTTTTTTTTCCTTGTTAGAACCCTACATAAAAAAGTGGGGGTGGAGTAGGGAAAGCCCAGCCAGGAGGAAGGAGCAACCCTGAAGGTGATGTGCTAAAGCCTCATCTTACTTGTGATGGATGTGGCCTCCATTATGTTTGCTTAGAAGATAGAACAGCTTTTCAAAGAGAAAGATTTGTCCAAAAGAAATATTTCTACCATTTCACATTTACTGCAGAGTAAGAAACTATCTTTTGTCTAAACTTATGACAAATGTATGTAATCATGTAAGGATGTTTAACTAGGCTAGATGAAGCAAACACTAAGAATTAAATGACCAAAGGGAGCAAAGTGTTTCCCACGGTCAATGGGAAATTAGAAGGTTGTCTTATTGTTTTGGTTTGGGGTGTTTATTTTTTGTTGTTGTTGTTTTGTTTTTTGTTTTTTCGAGACAGGGTTTCTCTGTGTAGCTAGTTCTAGGAAATGTCTCTGTGTAGACATTTCCTAGAACTCACTTGGTAGCCCAGGCTGGCCTCAAACTCACAGAGATCCGCCTGCCTCTGCCTCCCGAGCGCTGGGATTAAAGGCGTGCGCCACCACTGCCCGGCTTTGGGGTGTTTTGTTTGTGTATATATTTATATTTGCAACTCCTGTGGTGCCTTGAATTAAGAAAAGTATTCTTGGGGCCAGAAAGATGACTCAGTGGCTAAAAGCACTGGCTGTTCAAGTGCCAGCATTCACACAACTAGCTCATAACCACCTATAATTCTAGTTCTGGGGGATTCAATGCCCCCTTCTGACCTCCACGAGCATACAAATGGTGGACATACATACATGTAGTCAAAACACTCACACATACCAAATAGATACATAAATAAATAAAAATTCCAAATAAGAGTCCTTACAAAAGCAGGGAGGGTCTGACAATGTGGCTCAGTCACTAGAGTGCTTGCCTAGCATGCACAAATCCCTGGACTCAATACACAACACCACATAAAAACAGGCATGGTGGCACACACCTGAAATCTCAGCACTTGGCAGGTAGAGACAGGGAGATAAGAAATTCAAAATCTTTTTCAGCACATAGTAAGTTCTAGACCAGCCTGGGATACATGAGCCTTTCAAAACAGAAATTAAGACATCAGAGAGAGCCTTGGTTTTCAAAAGTTAATTTCCAGGTTCTCGTCCCCTGCCCAAACCAAGCAAATCCTCAGGTAACATGACAACACTTCTGAACATCTGTCATGGTTTTAGTACCCTTGGTTAACATTCTACATCTTCTATCTTGTTTTAATATCTGCTTTGAGATTCTTTGAATTATTCAGTTTCGGTAGAGAATACAATTTGAAAGTGTAAACATCTTTATACAGGTAAAAACTTATAAAATGTTAAGAAGGAGAATTATACTTTGACCTTACATACAAATGATTCTCTAGAGACACCCCGATGTGTCCAGTGAAAAGTATAATATAAAGACTATAGAGTGATCTGGTGTAAGGTAAGTATCCATGTGCTACTTCTAATTGTTAATCTAATCTAATACTGTATATAGAATAACATCTCAGACCAATTAATATAAATGTATAAAATACCGCCAGAACATACATTAAAATATTAATCATTATTATTTCTCTGAGTTTATAGAGTTTCATTTTTCATTTAATGTATATATTATTATCTCCACATCTTTGCACAAAGGATATGTTATTTTAAAAATAAAATTATGTATTTTAGAGAAAGCATCAATATTTTCTAGAGTCTTCTTCATAAAAAAATAATCTTTTGTGTATCACAGAGTCTTATCCAATTAAAAATAGCACATATCTGTGATCTCTTTCCAGGTATACTGCAACCTGGGGGAAGGTATTGCAGACAGTTGAATCCTATTTACCTATAGAAAAATGAAAGCCAGCTTGTGATAATGGCAGAGGACATGAATCGGAGCTAGAAGGTTTCTAGAGACCTGAGGTACCCAACACTTAGATTATATACCACTTATGAACACTGGTAATTTTCATGCTATTTTAAGTCAAGTCACAAATCCATTATCATGCCTTGACTTCTTATGTTCTATTCCTGCAAGGGACACATTAGTGATGTATACTGTCTTAGGTTATTACTATTGCTATGATGAAGCTCAATGACCAAAAGCAAGTTGGGAGGAAAGGGTTTATTTGGTTCCCACATTGTAGTCCATTATTGGAGTAAGTTAGGGCAGGAACTCAAGGCAGGAAAAAACGCCATGGAGGACTGACTTGTTCCCCTTGGCTTGCTCAGCCTGCTTTCTTATAGAACCCAGAACCACTAGCCCAGGGGTGGCCCCACCTACAGTGGGCTGGATCCTCCCCTATCAATCACTAAGTAAAAAATGCCTTGCAGGCTTGCCTACAGCTGGATCTTATGAAAGCATTATCTCAACTGAGGCTTCCTGCTCTCTGATGATTCTAGCTGTAGCAGGTTGATGTAAAACTTGCTAGCACATATGTATGAACATTGTCATAATAAAGCTTAGCATTGTGGTACACACCTGTAGTCCTAGCACTGGGGAATTGGAGACAGAATGACCAGGAGTTCAAGATCATCCTTCCCTGCATAGTGAGGTCAAGGCCAGCCTCAGAGACATAATGAAATTTATTATTTATTATTTTGTATTACTAACCCCACCCCCCAAAATTAAAAAGACAAAAATTGGTCAAGCAGTCAATAAACACCTGTTAACTAACTTATAAGAATTCTTTCTTCATTATGGTCTTTAAAATTCACTTGTCTATGCAGTTAAATGTAATTAAGAGTTAAAAGATGATGCTTTGAATTTTTCTTCCCTTTAACTATTTCCCAAAGTTTGATGGACATGCTTTTGTGGGCACCAGTAAAGATTTAGGGCACAGGCTACAAGTGGGAAATAATCTGACCATTTACCTAGACAGTTAATGTAGGGCAAAGCCTGGACAGCACTCAAGGGAACTGCATCTCCAGGCCCATTGGATAGTGGCACAGGGGAGGCAGTTCCTTCTAATTCAGCCACTACTTCAGTCTCATCCTGGAATATTATCAACAGCAGGGGAAGATGGAGCTGCAAGGGAGAGTCTTCATATGCACGCTTGAGAAAATGAAGACATGAACACCTAGCTGCCCACAGGAAAGGGAGGTTACCTCCCACTTTCTTGGGTTGCTCATTTGTTTTAGGGGATTTGAATCCCACTAATGTACACGAGTTACGTGGAAGACGGCCTTTTCTCCTGGCAGATACAGCCAAAAGAATTCAATGTTTCAGCTTCATGAATGAAGTAGGGTTTGATGACACTCCTTCCATTCAACCCCTACAGGAGTCCTCTCATGAAAGCAGCCTACACAATGTCTACCACATACCCATTCATGAACTAGAGACAAAATAACTTTAACTGGAGGGCACTTTATGTATGCTAGTGTGGATGTGGATGTGGGTATTCACATGTGCACGCTTGCATGTGGAGACCAAAGGACAACTGAGAGTATTATTCTTCAAGTAGAATTGGTGTTTTCTTGACAGGGTCTGTCACTGGTCTGCAGCTGGATAAGTAAGCTGGGCTAGCTGGCCAGTGAGTCCCAGTGATCCACTTGTCTCTGTCTCTACATGTGTATTTCATATCCTAAGCACTGGGATTACAACCGAGTGCCACCACACCCAGCAATTTTTTCCCCATAGGTCCTGGGTGTCAAACTCAGGATTTGTTTTCTTTTTGTTTGTTTGCTTGCTTGCTTGCTTGTTTTCCTTCTTGCAGCATAAGCACTTTACAAGCTGAGCCATTTCCCCAGGCCCTGGAATGTAATTTTGAGTATTTGCCAATAAAGTATTATTTAATGAACTCTCTCTCTCTCTCTCTCTCTTTCTCTCTCTCTCTCTTTCTCTTTCTCTCTTTCTCTCTCCCCCCCCCCTCTCTCACACACACACACAAACACACATACCACCTGATTTATAACAAAGATGTGATTTCCAGGGCCCAGAGGCATACAAAAAATTTTCTTAATTAAAAAGACTAAAATAATTCCTACTTCTTCCAGTGAGAGATCAACTGAATGACAGAACATATATCATGTTCAACCCCTGGCCCTGATCATTTAATAAAATGCTGGTTCTCTGCCATTTTGCCTTAGTCATACTGAGTTGTCGCTGGTGTCATTTTTAAAAATCTGACTCTTTCTTTCCCTGGATCCTTAAACCTCCACATTTCCCCACACAGGCTACAAACTCTATTTTTTCTCCCATTCCCGTGCTCTCCGCCTCATGAATTTTAGAGTAGCAGGCAGCGTGCCATCGACTCTGAACCCATCTGGAAGCACTGCAAATTAGTTTTGTGTGAAATGTGAGTACAAAACTCAAAGCCAACTCTGACTTTATATTTTATAATGAGACTGAAATTTGGCCCATGTTTGCTTAAAAGTCATTCCAGCATTTCCTATGGGCCTATGAGCAAAAGAGTCCAGATTTGTTGAGAGTGAGGAAGAAGTCAGGCCTGTCTTCCAAATGTCACTTTGAACATTGACCCTGAAAAAATTAGTGAAGTTGATGCACAAGACTGCAGGGCAGTGTACACAGTCCTGTCTTTCCATGACATTGGGTCAGCCATCCTGTAGCTGATCTCTCTCCTCCACATGAACTTCACAGACAAATGATCTGCTTCCTGGTCCCTGAGGCTGCTGAGAGCCATGATCAGCCTTCTCAGCTAAGCTTGCATGGGTGCATAGAGAATTCACCTGCCATCCTTTGACCCAATTAAACTGCGGTGTAGGAAGGCAGTTACACTTCCCTAGTTATGACATTGATCACTATGAAATAGAGGAACAGACTCCAAAATATCTTTTATCTGTCTCTGAGACAGCTGTGACTCTCCCAGAGCCTCTAAGCCCTGTGGTGTTTATTTTAATAAATGCATATTGTAGCCATATTTCTCTGATCTGGTGTAACTTGAGCCAGGGACAATTTGTAGAGGGAGAAACTGCAGGTGATGATCTGGCATGTGATATATATGGAAATTTGGAATGGCCAAGATGACCTGAGTTTGTTCACTGAAACCCACGTGTGTAAGCAGGGAACTGACTCCTGCAGATTGTCTTCTGGTACACACACAATACATATACACTATACACACCCAACAAATAAATAAATAAACAAACAAACAAACAAATAAATAAATAAATAAATAAATAAGTAATGGGAAGTTGTATAAACCAGAGAAAGCCTATCACCTATGCAAGTTTGTTTTTTGTTTTGTTTTGTTTTTGTTGTTGTTGTTGTTTTTTGGTTTTTCGAGACAGGGTTTCTCTGTGTAGCTGTGGCACCTTTCCTGGAACTCACTCGCTAGCCCAGGCTGGCCTCAAACTCATAGAGATCCACCTGCCTCTGCCTCCCAAGTGTTGGGATTAAAGGCATGCGCCACCACCGCCCGGCCACCTATGCAAGTTTGAGAGTGATGGTCGTTATGCAGAGTAGAGGTCAGAATTAAACAGCTGGAATAAAAATGTAATATACAAAGAAACAACACAAAGTACAAGTATCTTGATACAATAAATGTTCTTTTAAGGTTGCAAACAACATGGAGGAAGAAAAACATAACAGAATGAGGTGAACAAGCTTCTGCTCTCTGGACTCTGCATTTTAACAATGAGTCAGCTGGGTACATGAAATAGTGAGGGCCTTAGAGCTAGTTAAGAAGGATGTCAGAGCTGTGGCTTGGCCTCTCTCTCCTGGTCCCCTGCATTGTCTTCTGGCTGACAGTTTAGTAGTGCTCAAGCCCAAAACATGTGTGCTTCTGCTAAACATCCTCACATACTTGAGCTTCACCTATACCCATTCCCATAAGTAAATTAGTGGTCACACAAAAATGGGCCAAAAAAAGGCTCAATAGATAAAGGTATAATCCTGACATGAGTTCAATCTCTGGGACCCACAGAAAGACAGATGAAGGGACCAGCTCTACCGAGTTGTCCTCTGACCTTCATTAGCATGCCATCATGTGCATAGTCTCTCTTTTTCTCCTCTCTCTCTCATATATATATATATATATATATATATATATATATATGCACACCATGTACTTGCTCATACAATAATAAAATAATAATTTTAAAGTATGTTAACCCTCAAAATATATGTGTGTATAATTAACAAAATTTCCTTCCTTGGGACTTTGAAACATTTCCTACTCCTATATTATACTTTTTATATACATCTTTGTGGGTATATGTATATATGTGTGGTCTTGTATGTACAGTTGCTTGTTCACATGTGTGTATATGCATATGTAAGCCAGAGGTCAAACTCAGGTATCATTCTTGAGGAGTCATCAACCCCACTTTTGAGATAGGATCTCTCGTTGAACCTGGAGGTCATCAAAAGTGTAGTCTAGTTGGCCAGCAAGCCCCAAGAATCCATTTGTCTCTTCTTCCCTGGCATTAGAATTAGACGTTTTTTCTATCATGCCTGCCTTTTTAAATGTGGGTTCTGGGGATGTAACTTAGGCCCTCATGCTTGCAAGACAAGCATTTTACCAAAAGAGCTATCTCCTCAGCACCTTGTTCATGTCTCATCCTGCCTGACTTGGCCAAAAAGCACCAAACAGTACTTAGCTCACTGCTTCGTGATTCACAGAACCTAACACAGAATCTGAGTTGGAGGAAACATTTCAGTTGTTACTCATCCATCTTGGCTATATCTGTGTATCTTCTAAAGTCCAAATTGATTTATAGCTGAGAACATAAAAACAGTGGCTAAAATACGAAGAGGAATCATTTCAGCACCATTTTGCTTTTCTCCCAAATGCACCTCTCTATTTATCCACTTATTCCACTGGGGAAGGCACAGGCACTTTGCTAGTTTTAGGACCCAAAGTAGAGACAACATGAACTCGGCCCACCAGAGTTCAGTAAGGGACTCAGAAAATGAGAAAATTATTGCAATAATGCAATGAGGGGCATTTTTGTCTTGAAAACAACTTAGGAGCACGGTGGGGGTAGAACAGGAACAGGTGGATTAGGAGTAGCTGGTCAGTCTCCTGTAGACCTGAGTATCTTTGTAGTCCCAGAGAACATAGAAGCATGGAGATGAACCTCAACAAGCACACAATCTTCCAGACCCAACAATGCTAACAAGTTTGCCTGTACAGAGCAAATATTCTATATGTGCTCCACAAACAGACTAGGACTGACCAATTTTTACCTAGGTAGGCTATGGAAGCATAACTATGGAGGAATATAGATGCATTTTGCTCCCCAGATGGATTTCTTATGACAAGGGTACCTCCCAAGAGGTAGACTGGCCTAAGAATCTCTCCCTGTATCATGTGAGTTCCAAGAAAGGCAGTCTGCTGAAACAAAAGTTAGGTGGACACAGTCCTATTCGAGCTATCTCTGTGTTTTTCTCTGGGTCTAGACCATGTCATCCATTGTAAGTGTTCAAGAAAAATAAAAATTAATAAATAAGTGCATAAATGAGGAAAAGATCTGACATGATGAGGCTAGATCAGAGAGGAGATACTCATGCATAGACCACACTCCATGGAGAGTGAAGACTCCCTCACCATTTCTTATCATGTTGAAATTTTCACCATTGAAAAGGACTTTGTTCTAATACTTCCTTGCCTTTGACCCCATGTATTGAATAACAGAAATGAGACCCCTCCACTAGGATGTGGGAGTAGTACAATAACTCTATTTTAAATATATGCTGAAAGTATTCTAGGAATACAGAAGAGACCAGAAGAAACCCTTTGCTTCAGCCAGCCCTAAAGTGAAACAAGGCTTCCTGGAAGTGGGGCCAATTGAGCTACTCACATTCCATAAGAACCACAAAGCCTACTCAGAGTTAGTCTTCATTTTCAATTTGCCTGGACTTAGACTCATTTGTAAGACACTCCTCTGAGTGTGCCTGGGAGGGTTTTTCCAGAGATAATTAATTACAGAGGGGTCTCCACCCCAAATGTTGGTGATATGATTCCAGGGGGTTGAGTTTTGGAATGACTAAAAAGAGGAATAGGAGTAAGGCAGCTAAGCAGTGGTAGCCCTCTTCCTGCTTCCTGATCTGTAAATGGACCATGCCACTTAACCAGCAATGCCTTCCTCTCCAAGATGGACTGTTCCTCTGTAACAGTCAGTCCCAATCAATCCTTCCTCCTTTGAGTATTTTATAATGAATGCACCTACCTTTCAAAGAAACTTTGAACCTCTACACAAACAGAAAGATGTGGGAAGTCTTAGTGTTTTCAGAAGAAAAAAAGAAGAAGAAAAAAAAAAAGAAAAGAAAAGGAAAGTTAAAAATGGAAGGAAGGAAATGATAGAGGAAGGTAGGAAGGACACTATTATAGATGTCAAAGTCTATTTCTGCTTCTATGACTCTAAAGTATTTTAAATGTTCATAAAACTGAACATAGTAGTGCCCATGTAATCCCAACATTTGTGAGGTACAGGTAAAAAGAAACAGGAATTTAAGGCCACCATTGGCTATGTAGAAAATTTCAGGCCAGCCTGGGTTACAAGATCCTATTTCAAAAAAAATTAAAAATAAAAGGCTCATAATTTTACTTAATAGTTCAAGTAAAATGAGAAAGAAGAGAAGGAAAATAGAAATAATAAGCGGAAGTGAGACTGCTTAATGAATAAGAGTACTTCAAGTCAAACCTCATGACCTACGTTCAGTTCTCAGAAATCACATGGTAGAAAGAGAGAACCAAATTCCATAAGTTGTTCTCTGACTTCTACATGTGCACCATAGCCTTCTACATACATACATACATACACACACACACACACACACACACACACACAAATAAATAAATAGATAAATAAAAAAATGGAAAAAGTTCTTGAAATAATAACAATGATAGTAATAATAAAATATAATAGGGAGCACAAATGTGAATTTAGCATGTCCATAGCTTTACAAAAAAGAAATGAGAAATGCTTTACCCAGCTCTATCTTACAGGGAAAGCAAGGATTTGTGAATTGGATATCTGGGGTTTGACTCACCTAAAGGAAATAGCTTATACAACAAATAACTTAGTTTCAGAATTTTTTAAAAGTTATTGCTACTGGACTTAAAGGTCGCAGTCTGTACTCCCAAGAAATCAAGTTTAACCATCTAGCCTTAAGAACCAATTAAGTCTGAGGATTCAAGACGGTGGTAGCCACTAGCAACTGTGGGATACAGAACCTCTACACAGAGCCTGAGAGACCCACAGAATCTTTGAAGGGACAAGCAGTAGTGTAGGATGAGTCTGCAGAGTTTGCATTATCTCTGGAACTAAAAAAGTCAGGTCTTATGTGGCAGCAGTAGTGACAGGTATGGAAGCATTGCTGATTAGGACAAAGAAGCATGCGGTTGCCCAGAAGGGCCAGTTCTCATGGAGCTGTTGCTGCTGCAGCTCAAGATGCTTGCCCATGCTACATCAATGACAGGGAGGTGTGCAGCAGTCTGGAGCTCTTGTGGATCCTGCTCCCAGATGTGCTGCCCAGCTACAAGATCACCATGACTCTGGACAACAGCAGGATATCAGAGACAAATCTCAGCAATAGTCCAGAAACTTTGAACCAGACCAATGACTGATTGTATTAAGTATTTGCATGTAAAGCTGTTTGAGCAACATACGCATATATCCTGTGTGACACACAGCAGTTTGCAACTCAACTTCAATAAATGAATGTGTGATAGAGAAGTAGGAATGATGGCAGAACTGTGTGACATGCATGGTAGAGAGAAATGGAACAAGAGACAAGGGAAGGGGCAACAGGTATGGGAGTGGGGACCAACGAGCATGTTGATGCCAAGTAGGCCTAGAAAGGTGGTGTACAGTGGCCTGGTGCTAATGCAGTCTTGCCCCAAACTCACTGCTCAGCCACATGATCACCCTGCTCTGAGCAACAACAAGCTATGGATCCAAGATAAAGAATGGTCCATTTTCTGGATTAAGCCTCCTCAAAAGATCTCCATAATCCTTGCTGCTGCAGTAGGTCATGTTGGTGTTCATGGTCTGTGCTTTCACTAACAGCCATGTTGATGTCCACTGTCCCTGTTACTGCCAGAGGCCATGTTGATATCTGTGGACCATGCTACCACGGGAAACCATGTGGAAGTCCATGATCTGTGCTGTCGCCAGGTGTTATGGGCAAGGAAGCTTCATAATTGAGAATGAGAGACATTGAAAACTTCTGTGACAGCCTCCCCCAATCCCCCCAAAAAAGAAACAGTTCAGACAGGAAGTTTATCCAAGAGAGTTCTTGAAAAATGTGACAAAGATGTTGAAGTACAGCTATTCACAACTACAAGTGCAGTTGATAGCGTCCAAGTGGCAGCGGTGTACTAATTTATTTTTAAGGGGCTGGCCACTGGGAGTTTGACCATGCTCCATTCAATATATAGGCAGCACAAATTGGACTTGATATATTCTTTTTTCTTTTTGCAGGGTGGGGGGAGGAGGCACAGGGTGGGAGGGTACACCTGGGAGGAATGGGAAACAGGTGTGATCAGGGTACATTATAAGAAATTCTCTAATAATCAATAGGTATCTTACATTGGGAAAAAAATAGTAAAGAGAAAAAGCAAAGAGCAAATTAAAAGAGCCATAATAATATAATAATAATAACAATATTAATAATAAAACAAAAAAGGAAGAATTACTCAATCTGGCCACTTTAGAAAGAGGGACAGTGACATCCTCATTACCCTGAAGTAAGGTTAAAGTTGAAACAGAGGGCTATCAATATGCTTATCTAAGCAGTCCTATCAAGATGTGGTTTTACCCTGGATTCGAGGGTCTCATCCTTTCAGGGAGCTAAGTCCCCACTCTGCTGGCACTTTTCCTTCTCCTACTGTGGGGAAATTCCCATTTTTTAGGGTCCATTGTTCCAATAGTCTGATAGTCATAGAGAGACACAAGTGTCTCTTTAGGACATTTTCATCTCTACCAGGCCTATTACATTATGATCTATGCAGTGGTCTTAGGTTACCATCTCACTTATGACAACCTGCTAATGAGGTGGTGGAGCCTAGATCTAAACCCTATGCCCTTTGATAGCAGAGTGATTAAAAACTTCCCTGGGCCAAGATGGACATGAACAGTATGGCATATCAATGTGTCCTTTTAGCAGTACAGTCACAGTTCCTTGCTCAGAATATTCTAGAAGTTTAAGATTCTCAGTTCCCATGAATGAAAAAAGGAAGTTACAAGACAAAAACTAAATTAAAATAAAACCTCATGCCCACCTTACAGAGAAAAGGAAAGAACAAATGATTTATTTGAACAGGAAGAAATATAAACAGAAATTAAGGAGTAAATTTATATCTGCCTTACAAGTTTCACCAAAGTTCAATTAAGCAACAACAAAATACCTCTGTAGAAATCTTTAGAGATGGCTAGCAGAATGACATATGCCATAGGTACCTGTATTTACCTCAGGCCTGGCAAGTCAAGCAGAAAACCAGCCATGCTTGCCAAATTCCCTCATTTCTGCTTTTCCCAGAATGGAAGAAAGTCTGCTCAAAAGATTTCTGCTGCTGTCCTGGAATGACCCAAACCTTCCTCCCTTGAACAGCCACTGGAAAACATGGGGGAGAGGACCCATACACCATAAACTCTTTCTAGCCCTTCAGGGACCTAAGTATATAAACAGGAATGACATGGCTAGGGTTGATAAAGTCACAGGTTAGTGTTCAAATGTATGCTTTCATATATGTACACATATATATGAAATACATTTATACCCCTTCCTAGATCTATTACAAGGGCACGGGCAAAAATATTCTGGCAAGGGCATTTCACCATTCTAGACAGCAAATGTTCATTGGATTTTAGTGTCACACAAGGCAGAACCTATTGTGTTTGGATCAAAACAGAGTAGAGACTGCAAGATGAATTCTAATGCATATAAGCAAGACAGTCACCTAGGTTTTGTTGTGACTTATCAGCATGCAAGGGATGGGACAAAAATAAAGGAAAAACTATTCAATTGTTAAATCAAGACTTCTCAGCTTCCTGCCTGTAGTCAATTTGCCAAAAGCCTTTTCTCTGTTGTAATTCCATTTTTCAACAGCTCATAACTTGAACCTGATTGATCATGCAGTCACATCCAGCCCAGACTCATTAGGCCAATTAAATCAAAGCATGTGTGCTGGAGACTCCAGCTCAGGAGCTGAGGCAGTGCCAGCAACAGCTTGGCTTTCCCACAATCTGCAGGGTCTTATTTCAAGTGATGTGATCCCGCATGGATGGTTTGATTTATTAAAGGGGACATGTTGCCACGGAAAAGGACTTCTCAGGATACTGGGTGGTGGGAAAGCAGTAAAACCAGGGCAATGTGACAAAAATAGGATTCCTTGTCACCCAAACCCCGAGGCAGCTCACATACACAGCGATGTATTTTAAGCATGAAGAAAATAGACTCTGTCTTAACAGCCTGGTTCTGTCAGAAGCGTGTCTCCCAGAGAGCCGTTCTTGGCTGTGGAATGTTCCGAGAACTTCTTTTGTATTTGTTGCCAAGGCAGCTGGGGGTAGCTGTGGAGAACTCCCGAGAGGTTGAGCAGCCACCACTATGAACTTCCTGCACAGGGGGTTAGTGGCAGCCTCATCCTATAGAAAAGGACACGGGTCATTTCCCTAAAGAGTGCAAGGTGGACTCATCATTTGTGCAGTTTTTTAGGACCTCACCATTTTGTCTGAAGAAAGCACCACAAAATCTTACAATCTGGGCTTTGGGTCGAATGGGTTAGGTAGTAATTAATTGTCCAAAAATCTGACAAGGTTGACGCTGAAAGAGCTCTTGGTTTTAGGAAGTTATTTGCATTTACGAAGCAGCCCTGGAGGACGTCCTCCCAATCTGAGTTTCCAATTCTGATATGTGTGTAGAAAGAGGAAGGGGGCACTGGAAAGCTATCTGTCCAAAAGCCGTGCATACTTCAGGGAAATGCCCACATCCTATTCACTCCTCTGTTCACAGTGCCACAAACTCAATAAACCTGGATAGGAAGGATATGTTTAAATCCATTTTGTGCTTTCAGTTTGTTTTTATCTTTGGTAAAAGAGACAAGGTTTTAAATCTATTTTTGGGCAGGCATGAGATGAGCTATCATGCTTGTGAATCCAAGTCCATGGGAGACAGAAGGCAGGAAAGTTGCAGCTTGCTTGAGGTCCACATAGTGAGTTCCAGACTGGCTGTGGCTACGTAATGGAACTCTGTCTCAGAAAACACAAACAAAAAGATTCTCTTGTTTTATGCCTACACAATTCAATTCTATGTTAGTCAGTGAGGTACTATTGTGGCCTTCTTTTAAAAACTTAAATATCACAGGATCTTAGAATTAAGAGCATCTTGGTCTAGCATTTTTGGTTACAAATGAGAGAAAAAAGTTCTGGAGAATGTATTTGATTAGATAGAGGCAAAGCCAAGACCAAAGACCCAAATACAAAGCCTTGTTCAAAGGCTACTGTGATATAGAAATCAGGTACCTAACCTCTACTATAGGCTGTCTCCAAGAGCCCTGACAGCTTCCTACACCTCATCCCCAGTAGCCCTTCCTGATGCTATCTCTGTCATCTCCTATCTCCTTGAGTAGTCTGATGATGTCCACCACCACTGGACTTTAGTGGGCAAGTAGATGCCACTCCATCTCCACACAGGACAATGAAATTCCAACCAGACACCTGTTATTTCTAATCCTTTGGAGAATAAGCCATGAATTAAAAAACAGTCACTGTGAGGCTGCTGGGCAGGTCACTTGTTCTAAGTCAGAGCTCCATTCAGCTACAACATCCCCACTGTGTTCAAAGACAGTGGCATGCAGGCACTAGATCATACACAGTGAGGAAACTCACTATAGAACAGCCAGAATGACAAAGAAGACTCATCTACAAGGAGCCACATCCTAGTTCTACTCTGTAAGAGTGAAGCCATCCACACAGGACAGCAGTGGGGGTGGGGTGAGTTGGGGTGAGAATCTAGAAAATGTCCTAGTGTCAGCTTGTAAACAAAGTGGCCACTGACCAGAAAGAGCACAGATTCAAGTTAACCAGGTGAACAGTGTTGTTGTTTTCCTTTGACAATTTCATGAATGCATATAATATATTTTGTTCATATTCATGCCAATTATCATTTTTATCTCTTCCCACTTCTGTTGAACCCCTTCTTTCTCCCCCACCCAAATTCTCCTTCTCCTTTCATGTCTTTCTTGTGTGTTGACCCACTGAGTTTAGCTAGGAATTTTTGCATGAGCATGAGTGGAAGGTTATTTACTGGAGCATAGGCATCTAACCAGTGTCTACAGCACTGGAAAAAAAAAATGGCTCCTCTTCCCCTCATAGTCCTTAACTGCCAATGGCTTCTCAGGGAGAGAAGAGTTAGGAACAGCACTTTAGAATCTATCTGTCTCAAGAGTGATTGCTGATTTTCTCAATTTCTTTTCTAATAATTGGAATGGTGTGTTTGGCAGGTGACTTGACAGACTAGACTGTGAAGGCCACTGTAACAGATGGGTCACTTTAGTCAGACCACAACCAATCTCTCCTCCCTCTGGCAAAACAAGACAACTGATTAAATGTGCTTGGATCTTCAGTTACCTGGGGTCACATGAACATTTACAGCTCTGGAGGAACTTATAAAAATATAAAGGAAAATTTACAATTAGAACTTGATTCATGGGTTTGAGACACAGCTTTCTTTGACTCTACAAAAAAGCCTTCTGGGAATATATTTTTGTTACATTTTGAACAATAGTGCATCATAACTTTTGCATCTGGGAAGTTCAAATTGGGAAGAGTATGAGTACCATGGACCAGGCCCTGGGTTCATTTCCCAAAATTCCATAAACCAGGTACTGTGGTACACACCTGTAATCCCAGCATTTGGGAGGGACAGAATTTAAGAAAACTAGTTCAAATTAGAATAAATTGCTGTAAAGGAAAAGATAATTTCACTACTAATTTTACAATATCCTGATAACTTTTGTTTCTATTCAGTATTTTCTCAATTAAGAATAGCTGGTATCTTGAATTGATCATGTTTTTATATATATTGCACACAAGGCTCAAATACCTACCCTATACAGAAGGCAGGATCTGCAGAATGGTGCAGATGGTAGGCATATGTGTGGTGCATTTGGGCAGCTACTTAAACAAGGAGCATTTCCAGCTACAGGGTTTTAAGCATAGGTTGTTTCTAAAATGTTTTGTGACTGTGGAAGAGGAGGGAAGAGGAAGATCTGGAAGAAACTTTTGAAAACAGCAGCCTAGAATACAGTTAATGGTTTTTAACTCTCTAGATAGTACCATTCAGTCTATAGTCATCAAGAATATTAAGAGGAGATCAGAGCAGGAGAGATGATTCAGTGGTTAACAGCAATTGCTGTTATTACAGAGGACTCAGGTTCAGTTCCCAGCCACCCACATGGGGGCTCACAACCATCTGTAACTCCATTTCCAAGGAAATGGATGCCCCTTCTTGCCTCCTCAGGCACCAGGCACATAAGTGGTGCACAGACATACATACAGTCAAAACACTCATACACATAATCTTTTTTAAAAATTTAAAAAGGAGAAAGAGTGCATGGAAAAGACAGTAACTTCTTAAAAATAAACTTTGCCCCAGTTGAATAGCAAAATAAATATTAGATTGTTTGGTATAAATCATAAAATTAATAACCACGCATACACACTGATATTTTTTACTTTTTTTGAGAGAAGGAATCTCAAACTCTTTGAATAGCTGAGAATGTTCTTTAGTCTGCCTGTCCCTACCTCCCGAGTGCTAGGATGACAGATGTCTGTAACACCACACCCAGTTTATATGGTGCTGAGGATCAAACCTTGAGCCTTAAGCATGCCAGGTGAACCCTCTACAAACTGGAACTATAACCTCAGGCCCGAAACTGATACTTTTAAATGGCTGCATAGGCATAGGAAATAGATAAATCTCTTGTGCAGATAATAGAATAGATAAATCTCTTGTGCAGAAAAATTCCAAATAATTTGTGTTTGCCTGTCACATTCCAGGAGGCACAGTTTAATTCTCTATTCATTAAATCTGTTGTACATACTAATGTATTTCTCAAGTACAGCACACACTGGAAGGAAGGGAAACCTTCCCGTCAGGTTATGAAGGGGAACAACAGTGAGAAGCATCCCCAATCAAATGCACTGGATACAATACCTTTTGGTCTTTTTAAATCCATTGCCCAAGCCTAATCATGAGAAACACCAAATATATAACATTTGAAGAACAGTCTACAGAGCACAAGTCAGTACCCAGGTTGTCAATATATATTGTTAAATACTGAAGCTATGGGAAGAGTCTCTGAACAGGGTCATCTAACCCTTTGATATTGAAATATGACATTGCAATCTGCAAACATGTTAGGGCCCATTTATAGATATCCTAGGATGCATGTGGCCTGTCTATTGGCTGAAGGTTGGACTTTTCAGGCACTCCACAGAGACATAGGTACCAAATATAATATGGAATCATAACTGGGATTTCGGAAGAGAAAAGATACAGGTCAAAAACCAGGGAAATAAGGATAAAGTTCAGACTTTGTATGTTGGCTAGTTTTATGTCAACTTGACACAGTCCCACCAGAGAGGAGAGACTCTCAATTGTGAAAACACCTAGGAGACTGGGCTGTAGACAAGCCTGTACAACATTTTCATAATCAGTGTTTGATGGAGGAGGGAGTTCATTGAGAGTGGAGCCATCCCTGGGCTCGTGGTCCTGAGTTCTCTAAGAAAGTAGGCTAAGCAAGCCATGAGGAGCAAGCCACTAAGCATCACCCCTCCATGGCCTCTGCATCAACTCCTGCCTCCAGGTTCCTGCCCTGTTTAAGTTCCTGTCCTGACTTCCTCCAATGATGACCAGTGATGTGGAAGCACAAGCCAAATAAACCCTTTCCTCCTCAAGTTGCTTTGGTCATGGTGCTTCATCACAGTAATAGTAACTCTAACTAAGACATGGTGGGAATATTTGCATGACAGAAATATACAGGTGTGCCACCTGGGGCTTCTTCTAGTGCTACAGCTGAATGAGATTTCACTTTGAAGGAGAAGGTTTGGATAGTGGCAAGAAGCACTCAAACACCAGGTCATAGAACAGAATCACAACAATCCGGAAAGGGTCAGAAGATTTGGGCTACACCACATGTCAAGTCACTGTTGAAGGGTAGCCACAGGTTACCTATAGAAACCGGAGTTCAACCCAAAGCAATGGAAGCCACCTGTTTTGATCAACTAATTACATGTCATTTATATAGCTTTACTTAAAACTTAACATTGTTCATATACTGCAGCACACATACCTTACTAATGTACGATGCCTTTGATAAGGAAAAGTGACTAGGGCACATACGAGGGCTCCCCAAACTGTCTTCTCTTTTTCTGTATTTTTTAATACTATCAAATTAAATTTTATTTAAATTTTTTTCTAAACAACTAGCTGTGGGGAGAAAGGGAGACAGAGAGACAAGTCAGAGGGATGAAGAAGAAGGAAGAAAAAAGGGGGGAACATAGAGAGAAGGGAGAGAGGGAGGGATAGAAGGAGAAAAGAAGGATGGAGGAAAGATGGGAGAATGGGGAAGGCAGAAAGGAGACAGGGGAGGACAGACCAGTAGAAGTGAGTATTTAAAAGAGTTACAAACAAGTTAAACGTCAAAAGCAGCTTCAGCCCAGTGTGGGAGGAGTCCAAATTCATGCCTAAATGCCAAGAACAATGTGTTGGGATTACTGAGGAGGCACAAGCCCAGTTAGCATCCTGATGGACTGAGAGACCAAATCAGGCCAGGGAGGTGAGTGTTTGGAGTGCAGAGCACAAGTGCTGAGGTCAAAAGTTCTTATACCAAGAACTCACTAGGGGCCACAGGTTCTCTCTGCTGTTTTTAATGAGAAGAGCTGAATTTTGTTTCTTATTGTCACCTTCATAAAGCTTTTTATGTCTACTCTCAGGCAGGTCCGATTCTCACATCTTGCATGTGCCTAGTAGGACATGGTGTCTGGTGATGCAGGGTCTGAGCAGCCTTTGCAGAGTCTTTTTGTGGCAGAACTGAGTCATCCCATTTCTCACCTTTCCTATCAGCCAAGTATTTTTAACTTACTGTCAGCCGTGTAGGGAATGCAGCTTAGAAGGAAAAGGATAGCTTGTTTTCATGTTTCTGCTTTCAGTTGCTAAGTCCAGGAATGAATCATGGGGAAGGTGAGGTGGTAGAGCCTTCTGTACAAAAATAATATTGGTTTGCTTATTATTTTTCTTAATTTTTTTTCTATGCACTCAAAGTGAGTCTCTGCAACCCTTGGCAGGGGCCATCTTTTCCCTCAGCACATAACTCTATAGAGTTTCTGCTCCTAACCAACTTTTAGGTCACCCCCACGTTCCCAGCCAACTCTAGGGCCACAGAGACAGTTGTGGCCACCTTCTAGCCTCCTGAACCAGAAGAGCCTTTCGTAAAAGGTGAGCCTCTATTGATATGTTCTGTTAGAGTTCAAAGACCTGGAATACAGACACTAAGTCCCAATGTGTACTCTATAGCCACTGAACACAGAGACATGAAGTGCCATAAAAACAATTAGTTCTACTGTCTAAATGAAACTACAAAGGTTTCATTTTGGTTTTAGTTCTAAAAAACTACCAAAAAAATTAATTTGGGATGCCAGAGCCATAGATGAGAAAGGAGGAGGTATGTTTTTCATCACAGCGTTTGTGGACAGAATACCAATCAAAAGCATTTAAGCAAAACTTACCTCCCCTTTCTATTATTCGCATGATATATTAAAAACCAGATTTCATGGCAGGACAGAAGAGGATACAGCATGTGGTGTAAATATTGCAGAATAATGAATACAGCAGGGACTGAATATTGCAGAATGATGAAACTCAGATGATACAATCCCATGTGGTATATTGAAA
>LZPO01028567.1:15890-28380 GCA_001675575.1 Neotoma lepida | reverse complement strand
AACTAATGCATTGTTGATGGAATTCTAATGCAGATTAAGAGTTCCCTGCAATTGTCACATTATATATCTATGTATATTATGTTAATTTAGAAGAACGTTCTCTTAGTTTTCTTAATCATTATAAATTCACTGACTCATTTAATTGCTACAGAATGCTGGATATTGGATAGTATAATGTGAAAACACCCACACAGCTGTCTTTGAATCTGAAAAAAAAAGTGTGTTTCTTGAACAGAAAATGTAAGATGTCAAAAAATGTCAAATACTAACACCTACTCATGAGAGGTTGAAATGTTTTCTTCACTAACTTTGTACTTGAATAAAAATGGCAGTATGAGCATTGAAAGTAGTACTTCTGTGTTTTATCAAAGGGAAATTTTGTTGCTGTCTTGAGAAAGGGTCTCACTAAGTAGCTCAGGTTGTCTTTGAACTCACTATATAGCATTTCTTGACCCTAACTTGGTATAAAGCCAGGCCAGCTTGAGCTAATCATTTTCCTTTCTCAACCTCTTAAGTGATAGGGTCTCAGGAGGCCTATTTCCAAGTTGAATATTTTAGTTTTTATCTAATATTGGATATTTTTATTTAATTCATCTTAACTGCTGTCATGTTAAATTAGTATCCTAAAATATTTTTCTGTCTGATATTAATGTTCTCACCCTGCTCTTCTCCTAATATTATAGGAAACTGTGGTTTGTCATGTGTGAATAATAAAATCTGACAAGTCCACAGATTCCCACAGGTACCTTACCTTCATAGTTGCTTATTAAAGACATTCTATACTTCAATACATAGATTTCAACACTATTCTTATCAAGGTGAAAATAGTGGCAACTGTCACCAACTCCCATATACAAATTTGATATTATGAAATTACAGTAATAAAAGTTTTACTATATTACATATGTACCTAGTGGCTATATGCTATAACATTTTACCACTCACTGTGGTTTACTTTCTATTTCTGAAAGTTATATATATACATAAAGTACATATTAAATGCATTTTTTAAGTTTATATATATCAGATATTTGCAAGTTGTACCATTACAAATCCTGGAGGAGAAAAGCAAGAACATAAACAAAATGACTCCTTTCTGATGTTTGCCTTTGCTGGCTACATTCTTACTTTTAACAAATAAAAATATAATTAAGTATATAAAATTATACTTTCAGCTTATTAAATATCTCTATTCCATATTATTACTGACATGAGATAAAATCCAATTACGAGATACATAATTAGCACACTTAAATGTATATCATTTAAATAAAGTAATTAATTTATACTTTGAATGCATACATATATAACATGCTATATTCATCTTTTACATCATTATATATTATGATGTAATTTTGCTAATCTTTATTATATATTAAATATATATATATATATATATATAAAAGATACATTTGGAAAATTTGTTTAGTTTAAAAGCCCTTAAGTACTTGCAGCCACCAGCGATTTGCCTTTGTGATGTGCATGTTTTTGCAGTGGGAAACACTTTTATACTGGCTCATTCCACATCCTTGTTGGAGCTGCTCTGATTCTGGTAGTCCCTGTTATCTACCAGACTATCTTTAGATACTACAATCCACAGATGCTCTCATATGTCTTATATGAAATGGAACAGTATTTGTATAATCTGCACATATTTATTTTGAATACTGTGTTAGACATTTATGGCATCTAATTCAATGGGAATGCTATGTAAAAATGTTCTTGTACTGAACTGTGTAGGCAATAATAACAAGAAAGTGATCTTTCATGTTCAATACAGTGACGATTTTTTAAAAAAGTATTTTCATCTGTGCTTGTTTGAATCTGTAGAAGAAGAGCCCAGGGGTGTAGAAGGTCAGCTGTATTTATTTTCCCAATATTTCTGGCACACTAAGTCTATACATAACAACTTGTTCCTGACAGTAAAATCCATCTTCTATATACACAGTGGATAATGCAAAGAAGAAATAAGAAAACCCACTATGAAGAGGCAGCAGCCATTATACATCTGGGTAACAGGCAAGGACAGTACAACAAGCACATCTCTCATGTCCTGTACTTACTATGTGGGCAGCCATGACAGTCTCCGGAGTTTGAATAGAAATANCAGGCATGATTGCAATGGACAGTTCCTGANATGCCATTTTTCTGAGAATCTAGCTGTCTTGATTCTGACCTATGCTATTTCAGTGAATAAAGTCTGCCTTCATACCAGTTTGGAAACACAACTTTATTTCCCCTCATTTATAGTTCAAGTGATTCCCACTTTAGCTATTTACTGTAGTTAAATGGTTTTTGTTATTGTTGTTGTTCAATCAAGTCCATAATACTTTCACATCCCATCGTAAAAACTGCACAAATGAATAAAACACATTTCTATGCCACGTGTCTCTTAACTTCTCCACTATCTATAATTAAATTTTAAGTAAATAGTGAACAAAAAGAAAATCAATGACATTTTTAGATCATAATTTCTTCTTAAAACATTTGGTACAATATACTTTGGAACAATTTAACTGTCTTTTGGCTCTGAAGAGATAATGTATCTTGTCATTCGTAAGTTAGAATATGAAATCAAAAAGGCAATTACCAAACCATCTGTCATTAATTTGAAGAAATAGAAAGTGTCTTTAAAAAATAAACCTGCTTTTAAGAATATTGTATTGTATTTAACTTATTAAATTAATATACTGGATTTCATGATAAGACTTCATAAAGACATTGTAAAGAGCTAATGTTAAAGATTTGGGTGCAAAGAAACTATTGATTATAAATTTTAAAATTATCAAACCAGCAAAAACAAGTTAAAGAATTCTTTCAACCATTAAAATTGTTTCAATAATAAGGTATTGTTTAAAGGGAAGATAGAATATTACTTAACAATTCATTTGAGGACAGTTGTGATGGCTCAGTATGTAAAAGTATTTGATGATAAGCCTGATTACTGAGTTTGATTCCTGGTATCCACATAGTGGAAAGAGAAAACCCATTTCTACACATTGTCTCTGAGTGCCACACATATGAAGTGGCATGTGCATGTCTGCACTTACACACACACTGTACACACAAACAACAATAATAAAGTAAATAAAACTTTAAAAATCATTTCATTTGAGATAGCTCATGAATATGGGAAAAAGAATAGTTAAAATGACAAGATGAACGAAACATGATTTGAATTTAAACATGAAGTTATATGGGAAATGTGAAATTATTTTAAGAGTTCTCTGAGAACAGCTACCCTATTTCCATCTTTGTATTCTTGTTGGCCATAGGCTGCTTGTTGAAAAGAGTTTCTCTTTCCCTTTTTAGGCAGTCTTCCATTCTTCACCCTCTTCTGTATCCTGGGAATTTAGCTTTTAATGATTACATAAGGTTCTTTGGCCTCTCTCTTACAACTTGTTTGACCGATGGGAACCTAAGCACTAGATCAAGTGAACAGGAAGAGGATAAGGTCACTGTCTGTGTGCCTGAACTGCCTCCCTGTAGATTCATGTTGGAACATTGCATTCCCCTCCTGAAGGCCAAAGCTCTTACTAGGTCAGTGACTCAGTGTGCTACCTTTTTGGCTTTGGTAATTGCTCTATCTCCTTGCTGCTTGAGCTTTAAAGTGAAACCAATTTCTAGCTATTGCTAGCTCTGCACTTTGGTGCACTCCATTTGTTGTTTGCCCTGAACCCTGTTTATGGCTCTGTAAATAGTCTCTCAAATTACTAATCTGTGTGTTGTCTGATTCTTGCCAAGACCCTGACTGATGTAACACTGTGGTTGCCTAATCAAATGCTATATCATTTATTTATATGGGTAAAAAATATCCACAGCAATAAAGACTTAGATAATCCAATTCAATGCACTTCATACAGCACTATTGTCCTTGCATTATTTTACATTATTAAGAAACCAACAGACTTCATTTTAAACTGAAGAATANTAGTAGAATTGCAATGACATTTTAATACCAAATCTCATGAGCCCCAGCAGAAATTTCTGTCTATACCATAAGAGATCAATAAGCACCTGGTGTCAAATCAATCAAAGGGTTAAGAAGTTGCTAGTTATCCATTATAAGAAATAGCCATGTTCTAAAANCAGTAGCCTGAAGCAAACTGAAATTTATGAATCCATACTTCCTAATGATAAATTAAATATAGGACAAGGGCAGATGACAATGTTTTATGAATGTTTTATGTGATAAGTGCTTTTCTACTTCCTACTTCTGCTTCCACACTCTTCATTCTCATATTAAGTCTTTTCACTGCCTGTTTATAGACTTCTCACTTTAGAAATAGTTGAGAAGACATAAGAAAAATAGAGCAGCACTAACTGTGTGCAGAGATCAACATTATGTTCCAGTAACCAGGCTGCACTTCTCAGCTATAGTGTGTTCTTTCAAGACATAATTTGCTCACATGCAGCCTCTTATCTCTGCCAGATGATTTTATTAAAACTATCACCCTCCTTAATGCAGTTGATATCTATCTACAAGAGTCATCTCAAATTAAGTAAGATTTCTTCTAATAGATTTTGTGGAAGTTTTGAAACTGAGAAGAGCTAATGATAACAGGATGAAAGGATTTCTGGGGTCTCACAGGATAGCGTCCAGGGCAGGTCACAGTGAGAAATCAAAATAATGACTTAAGAAGAACTGGCACATGGGAATCTCCAGAAATCGGGGCAGAGTGATTTTAAGATACTTTACCAAAGCATTCAACAGTCCTCAAATTCAGCTAAAATGAGCTCTGACTAGCGGCATGCCAATGGCAGAGCTCGACATTTGCAGTCAAGCTACCATGCCCACCGCTATAGGTGTGCTGAAGGCAGAGTTCTTGGCTCTCCTATGGATGAAAATTCCACCATCATTTTGAGGAGATGTAATNGACAGACAGGAAAGGCAATGGTTGTTTGTAAGAATGTTTCAGAGAGCAAATGTCTCCTTAGAAATGATAAATATTTCCCAGGAGAGATACATTTAATTTTAATGTACTTGAAATATTTTGTCATTTTTTTCTATGTGAATGATTGAATTATATGTAAGATATTCCACATAATTACAAGAATAATTTTTCAGAACATGTCTGATATTTTTATTTTAGCAGTACATTCCAGTATAAGATATTATGATGGCTTTAAAAATAGATTGAAGTAGGAAAAACATCTCTTCCTTGAGTGAACTTATAAAATGATAGTTGATCTTTTAATAAATCTTGGATACTAAGAATATTTATCAAAATCAACAGACATCACAAATAGAAAATATATTAATAGACACACAGCATCTTTTGTAAAGCTTAAAATTATATGTTTAATCACCCAAACTATTCAGTATCTTAAGAACTCCACATTGTTAAATTATGAAATTTAATAATTATAATTATCTGCTAAAGGAAGAACCATTATTTCCTATTCATAATACTATTATACATAAAAAAACCCAGGCACAGGGAGCTTAAATAAATGCATCATTAAGATTGTGGAGACCAAGCATTCTCTATCACACATTCCTAACTACATGAGACTATCCTAATTTTCTATTGACTAGCATAACTAAGGAAAATGTTTGTTAGTTCACTTATAAAATTTTTAATTTGAAATTTATACAGTTGGCAAATACCTATCATCATTTATTTTACTCCAATTTATATCTTCTTTGACTTGTACATTTTATTTAATTTGCTTATTGTTATCTGTAGTAGCCACACATTAGTACACTAAAAATAGCATAGTCATGGTGGAGATATACATAGTACTAGCCATGATAAAGTATAATGATAACACATTCCTGAGTGTTAATGATATAGATGACAAGTTGAAACTACAATGAATGTTGTGTTGCATATATTGCATACATTGAGACTTAAATAGTCACTCCTATTCAATATGAAAAGGTTATACATCTCATCAGAGCCCAAATAGCTAGCTCAGTGGAGGAGCAGACACTAAAAGGGAGGATTGAATATAGCACTGTCCAAACTTTCTTAAATATTTTTTCAGTGAAAAAGTCTTTATAATCCCATTTCANATACAAAGGGAGATGGGGGAATTCAACGCTTACTCATAGCTGTTGAAAAGTCAGATTGTAAAAGCTATGGATGAAAGTAGGGAATGAATTTTTGAGCATTTCTACTTTCTATTATACTGCATCTGCAATGAATAGAAATTTGCCACTAGTATTGTTTCTTGGGCCTTTTTTTTCAAATATAATTATATTGGAATTAATAAAACTAAAATTTCAAGTGCTCAGACAAACAAACTGCATTTGAGGTGCTTAATACCCAGTTTATTGAAATGAATTATAGAACTTTTCAATCTTAGCAAAGTCTGGAGAAGAGTTCTAGATAACAAAGCATTACAGTAAATGATGTGTCACGTTTAGCTAAGGAGAATGTTCCCTGTGAGGCTCTTTGCTGATTAAAGCATTTAATAAGCTAAACAAACCCAGAAGTGCTCAACTACCACAACCCCATGCAAATCTAAAGAATTATGAACTTAATAAATGGATATTGTTTGCCAAAACAGAGAGTTGTTCCTTGTGCAGTAAATTAACTGATTCACATGACTGAACCCAATTTTAGTAGAGGCTGTTAACCATGTGTCTCCAGAATTTTTTAAAATGAATACTGGTGATAGTCTTCAGTCTAATATCTTGTAGAACATTAGCATCATTACTAATGTATTTATTTTCATATTTCAACATTAATTCAGCTATTCTGTAATTTAGATGATGCCAATTTTATAGCATTTATGAAGAAAGTATTACTGTGACTCTTACAACTATTGAACAATGTCAGTTTGTCTGGGGAGGGTTGTATGGTGAGCCTAAAGCAGACCCACCTTTAAATTTCATCTAAATCTATTCTGTACTCCACAGTCTTGTCNCCAACATTTACTATTCATGCCTTATTGTTTTGTCTTCCATATAAAATGAAATTCAGATAACATGCAAAATAAAGCTCTTAAAATTAACCTAGGTATTTAGCATATAGAAAAAGTCGTGGTTTTTATTTTGCTATATTTTGTTTGTAGTGAATTTTTGGTATATTGTTCTCATGGACTTTGATCACANCTAACTGAAGTTCTCTATCTTAATGTTATTCAAAGGTAACTAGGTTACAAAATTTAAACTATTTTGTTAAAAGAGTTTTCTCAGTTTCATTTCTGTATTTAACAATTTTATACATGTACATGCTTTACAAACTTTATGTTGTATACAAAAGCCAGGAAGATGACTCAATAGGTACAAAGCTTGCTTTGAAAGCATGAGGACTGAACTTCTATCCCTTGCACCTAAACAAAACTCAAGCAAGGCAGCACAGGTCTATAATGTCAACACAGGAGAAGTGGACACAGGAGGATTCTTGAGATCTGCTGGCTAGCAATTATAACTGACCTGTGAGCTTCACATTCATTGAAAGATTTTGTCTTAGAAATTAAGATTAAGTGGGCTACACCAAACACTGACATCTGGATATTAAAAATATGTGCACAAGTGTACATGCCTTACATATCCATATGAATGCACAGGAACACAAATACACACAAAAGGAAATTGATGTCATGCCTTCCAGAATGACTAGTGCTATGTGGAACACACCAAATTACCAAATTTCTTCAGCATTTATAATATTGAAGCAGAAAGCAATATTCTCTAGCCTTGAACAACATTTTTGGTTTCTATCTCCTATGCTTTACTAGGTATCTAGAATTAGTACACTCAAGCTTTAGTTTAACTCTGGTTATTTCAAACATTTAAAAATTACTTTCCAGAATACTTGTCATTAAANATTTGCCTTATACATACAACTATTTCCATTAATCTCTTATATGAGTAATTTATTATCTATGTTTTTTTAATATAGTAAAAATCTAGAATTTGATATTTATATTTCCTATTCATTGGTATATTATTTTGCCTATTTTCTTATTTATCCATTTATTTTTCTATTATATTTTATTATTTAAAACAGATTTTTAAATTTAAATATATTTTGATCATATTCTTCCCCTCTCAAAATACTTCCAGGTCCTTTCCCCTCCTCACTCACTCTATCTTTATTTCTCATTAAAACGACAAAATCCAATACAACAACAACAAAAAAAAGATAAGAAAAAATGAAACCAAAACAACCCCCCAAAAGAACCCCTGTAACAAAATAATTGGACACACAAAAAATTTGCAGTCCATGTTAGTCAACTACTCTTGAATATGAGGCCTGCCCTGGAGGGATTGATATGCCCAGTGTCACTCCATTGGGAAAAACTTGATATTTTTTCTCTCCTATCAGGTACAAATGATAGGTCANTTGTTAAGTTTCACTTAGTAGCTGATTTTCATTTATTCATTCATTCAGTCATTCATTCATTTTTGAAATCTAACAAAATAAAATATAATAAGATAAAACAAAAAATATGACATCAAAGATGGACAAGACAAACNAAAAGAAGGTTAGAGCCCGAGAAGGATAGAGCACAACAGTCAGAAATGCACTCATTGACATGCTCAAGAGTCCTTTATAAACACTAAACTGGAAGCCATAATATATACACAAAGGACTTGGTGCAGACCTGCGCAGACCTTGTGCATGCTGCCTCAGTCCTTCTGTGAGTTCATATAATCTTTGCTCCTGTTGATTTAGAGGTCCTTGTTTTCTTGTCCTCCATCCCCTCTGGCTCTTAAAATCTTTCAACCTNCTCTTGTTCTGGGTTCCCTGAGTTCTGAGAGTAATGAGTTGATTATGACATCCCAAGTAGGCTCAGTGTTCTAAGGTCTCTCACTCCCTGTGTAATGTCTGGGTTGTGTTTCTTCTTCTTTGCTCCCATCTGCTGCAGAAGGGAGCTTCTTCGATGATGGCTGAACAAGCATATGAATATAGCATGATAACATTAGGAGTTATTTTATCACTACATATTTTGTCTGTTTTTAGACTAATATTATTTGGTTTTACCCTAGGTCCTTGTGATATCTAGTCTTGAGTTCTTGGTCACACAAGAAGTGTCAGGTATGGGTCCATCTCATGGAGTGGGCCTTAAATCAAATCGGATATTGGTTGGTTATCCCACAAGCTTTGTGCCATCATTGTCCTGGCATATCTTGAAGGCAGTATACCATTGTAGGCAAAGGTTTCTCACAGTGTGCAAAAGACATCCCATAGCAGTCAAATATTGTTTGATTCAGTTCCAGGAATAGCAAACTATAATAAGCACTAACCATATTGCTACATTCATTCTACAACCATTACTTTCATTGGAAATTTGTATCTTTTTTGAGTAATAACTGTTGTTTGCTTTATTGTTTCTTTCCTTTCCCCATCCCCTTTTTCAGGATAATGTTTCTTATAAGTTGGAGTGTTGAAATATTGTACAACATGCTTCTCCACTTTTATGATATATATAATACATTTTCCCCTCTTGTTTAAAATAGATTGTTTTCTCATACAATATATCCTGATTACAGCTTCCCCTCCCTCTGCTCCCCTGAATTCTCCCCTACCTCTCATCCCTCCCATTCCGACCTACTCCTTTTTTGTCTCTCATTAGAAAAGAAAAGGCTCTAAGAAATAACAGCAAAAAATAGAATAAATTAAGATAAAACAAAATCCATCATAACAAAGTTGGACAAGGCAAGCCAACAGAAGGAAGAGAGCCTAAGATAATGGATCAATTTGTAGATAGAAATTGCTGAAATTTGGTTTTATTGTGGAATGTCTTATCTTCATGATTGAAAGTTTTTCTGAGTATAGTAGTCTGAGCTGGTGGCTTGCATTTGTGGTCTCGTAGAGTCTGTAGCACATCTGTCCAGGCCTGTTTGGTTGTTAGTCTCCATTGAGAAGTCAGGTGTAATAGGTCTGCCTTTATTTGTTACTTGGTCTTTTTCTCTTGTAACTTCTAAAATTCTTTTGTTATTGTTGTTGTTGCTCTGTATATTTAGTGTTTTGAAAATTATGTGCCAAGGGAACTTTTTTTTTCTGGCCCAGTTTTTGGTGTCCTGTATGCTTCTTGGACTTTGATAGACATCTCCTTCTTTAGGTTAGGGGAATTTTTCTCTATGATTTTGTAGAAAATATTTTCTATGCATTTGACCTGTGTTTCTCTCCTTTCCTCTATTCCTAGTATTCTTGGATTTCATCTTTTCATAGTGCCCAGATTTCCTGGATGTTTCATGCCAGGAGTTTTTTAGATTTAACATTCCCTTTGATTGATCCTTGTCTTCTTTCACATTGTCAATGCCTGAGATTCTCTCTTCCATCACTTGCATTCTGCTGGTGAAGCTTGCTTCTGTGGTTCCTGCTACAGTTCCTAAAATTTTCATGTCTAGATTTCCCTTAGTTTTTTTTTTCTTTTCTTTTCTTATTGAGTCTATTTCCACTACTAGGTTGTTAATGGTTTTATTCATTTCTTTCCACTGTTTGTATTTTCCGGATTTCTTTAAGGGATTTATTCATTTTCTCTTTAAGTACTTCTATATATTAAGGCTATTTTAAAGTCTTTTACTTTTGTTTCAACTATGTTGCAATACTCACGGCCCTGCTCTGGTAGGGTTGCTGGACTCCAATAGAGACATATTGTCCTGGCTGATATTGATTATGTTTTTATGCTGGTGTCTAGGCATCTTGGATTTAGAGACTGTAATTCTAAGTGCTGGTATCTGGTCTTGATTTGTTGGGTGGGTGTCTTGTTCCTTGGTTTCTGTTTCTTCTCTGGTTCTTAGGAGAATGTGGTAGCTGTGTGTTGCCTCTAGGAAAATCTTCTGGGGTACTGATAGGTGTGGGCCCTGGGGTTCCAGGTAAAATGTATTTCTAGGTATTGGGACTTGGAACTAAGGAGTGAAGATGGGCTTGGGGCAGATGAGAAGCTTCAGAAATGAGAGGAAAGTGGGGAGTTCCACTAGCATCTGCTCAGTTAGTCTCCTGGCAATGGGGACAGACAGTGAGGAGAGGCCACAGCAAAAGGTCTACTACAGAGCTGGGATAAGACTGGAGTGAGGGGGTGGAGAGGTGGGGGTTAAGGGGTGCAAGTTGTTGGACTTAGGGGAATGGAGGGAGAGGTGAAGATATGAAGTTAGCCTGCTTGCTTTCCAGGTCATTGTGACCTGTGGGCTCCCAGGGAGTGACTATTTTGAGCTGGGGCCTGGGACAAAGCAGTGTGTGGGGAGAAGGAAGTTTGGAGGGAACGATCTGTGTGATCTAGTGGAGATGAGTGCAGGAGGTGAAAGGAGGCTGCAGCAGGTGCTCTGCTTCAGATTTGTGGATAAGACTATTGAGGAGGAGAGGGGGAGGTGAATATCTTTAATTAGCCTACCTGTTTTGATTCAAAGATGGCTTGTGGCTTCCAATGGATTGTGGATTAGGGAATGGGACAAAGCAACCTGTGGGAGGTATGGATATTAGGAGGGGAGAATCTGTGGGAATCACTGGAGATAAGGTGGTGAGGAGGCTGCCACAGGTGTTCTGATACAGAGCTGGAGATGAGACTGGAAGTTTAGATTTAGAGGAGAGGAGGAAGAGGTGAAGGTCTACAGTTAACCTACCTACTTCCCTGGCAGAATGGCCAGTGCGTTCCCAGGTAGGGCAGGCTAGAGTTGGGACTTGAGATACAGAAACTAGAGGAGTGGGGGTTGGATGGGTTAGGAAGGGAAGGTCTTTGGGATCCACTAGAGATGGGTGAATTCTGCTGCTAGTGTTCTGATATGGAGCTAGGGATAAGACTGGGAATTGGACTTGGAGGATTGTAGAGAGAGGTGAAGATCTGTACTTAGCCTACCTGCTTTTATTTCTAATGTAGCTTTATAGACATATTCTTGATTTTAAGTAACGAAAGAAAATCTAGGAACCACAAATGAAAGAAAGTGTATGCTATTTGTCTTTCTGAGACTGGATAAATGCACTTAATAATATTATCTCCAGTTGTAGNCATTTTCTTGCAAATGTCATAACTGTTGGAATTCCTGCTGAGATCTGTTTCTCACTATCGGATGCACTGCGTCCGTCGGCTGCGTAGGGCCTACACGTTTCACCGACTTGACGAAGTGGTAAATGCTGTAGACTCCCGGGGAGTCACGCCTACGCTAGTCTCGGCCCCCACCCCTACACTTGACGAAGGCCCGGGTGGCCTGGCCTCCACGAACCCATTTCGGGTCCTGGGGACNCCTAGGACCTTCCCCGTGTCCGGGACACGGGCTCTTGGGTCATCGTGCCTTTTATTCTTTCTCTGTGACCTTTCCCGTGTCCAGGACACGGGCCCTTGGGTCATTGTGCTTTTTATTATTGCGTTTTCTGGAATCCGCCTATCTGTTCTCCTCCACCCTTCAGTAATGGCGGGTTCTTGCCGGCTCTCCGGAACTCTAACTTCCGCCTATCTGCCTTCTGCTGTGCTCCGCTCCGGTAATAGGTGGGTTCTCCAGAACTCAAACTTCAGCTTATCTGGTCTGTTCCGCTCTCTGTACTGGGCGGACTGTATGGTATCTAGCAGGTCGTTCCAACTGCCCAACTCTGGC
>LZPO01028567.1:0-11655 GCA_001675575.1 Neotoma lepida | reverse complement strand
GATAAGAATTTGTACCTCTATTTATGTTCAAGCTATCTGTATATTATCTCTCCTGCAGTTGTACATCGAATGTTTTAATAGTAATAAAAAAATGAAAAAAAATTCTTAATTGTTAAATGCTCAATGACCTATGTTTATTTTCTATGGAATATTTTAACAATATATTAATTAGTACATTTAAAATTCATCTTTAGGAAACTGTAATTTTTAAACTGGATTCTCTATAGACATCTAATCCTATGACTTTTGTCATCTTTCTATCTCCTCTTCCATGATTTCTGAATCTTGTGTGGAGAAATGTGATGCAGCTGCCCCATTTAGAGATGAGAACACCTCACTGTCTTATTGTCTGCCTGTCACATGGAAGTACAGATGCACACATGAACTCACAAAGGCTAGGAACATGCACACAAGCCTTGAACAAGATCAAGTCAATGATAATCCAAACATGGCTAGCGGAAGGCTAATGAAGTCTCTACTGTCTGAGGAGCTGAGACTGATGAAGTCAATCTCCTGACTGAGGAGCTGTTAGCCCTTAAATCTCCTGAGGGAGAGAGAGTCACTTTTCTTCTTGTCTATTCGCCCTGAGAAGCTAGCAGTGCTCCAGTAGTTGTTCCTGCACCTATGCTCATAAAGGCAGCACTAAGTGGACTCAATAGTTATTAGATAAAAAGAGAGAGGAATAGAGCACATTAAGTAGGAGGGTGGATTGAGAAGGGGAAAAAGAGGAAGAATTTTAAGGGAAGGAATGGGCTAGCTTGGATCCAAACACATATGCATAAATGAATGCTAATAAAATATTTTAAATTAATAAACTATTAAAAATAATATAAATGCTGGTATTTTTTGTTTCTTTATTTCTAAATAATCTGTTATATTTTAAATCAAAGAATTATAAAGAAGCAGGTGATATGTGGAGGAAAGTCGAAATTTTTAGAATAATGTAGAACATGAGACAATGAACTGTCATTTTTTTCTACAGAGAGTGGTGATGTGGTATAACAGAAATAATCTTCCTTCATATACCCATGTGCACTCTCATACACACACAGAAATACACACCATGAACACAGTTGCATAGTAGTGCCTTCTTAGAAGACAAAAAAGGACGCTAAGGTGTTTCTCAGTGAGAGAGTTTGCTTAGCATTTATAAGGTCCTATACATACTTGTTAATAACACATACGAGAGAGAGAGAGAGAGAGAGAGAGAGAGAGAGAGAGAGAGAGAGAGAGAGAGAGAGAGAGAAAGTGACAGAGGGGGTATCTGGGCCATATACACAGATTAAAATTTTTATAGTAATCTTATGAAAACTAAAAGTCTAAGGAAAATTATTTATAAAACCTGAAGAAATTAAATAACTAAATTAAGATTTTAAAAATATCACATGTGCTTATAAATGCTGATGATCACATTTCACTTTATAGTAGAATACAGATGCCTTATTGACATACAAAATACCATGAGAGCATTTCTGTCAATGAATGTTGACAAAAAAATCACAGAAGAAAAGAAAAGAAAATGATTAATACTTGTAGTCTTTAATGTTTCCATGTGAAGTTGTCTGCATCTAAAATTTTAAGCAACAATATATTTATTTCTTCCATCTTGTTTAACTTGATAGCAATAATTTGGTGTCATGTCACTGCTTCAGTTTTATTTCTTGTGGCCATTAGGTGATTTACAGCGTTTCTCCAGTGTGTATTGATTTTGAAATGTTGCCAGTGTGTTGACTTTTGTTACTATGCAAAAAAAGTACATGCTAACCTTTCAGATTATTGATTCTTAGTGGAAAGAAGGAGGGAAAAATGTTTTTATTTAGTGGTAATCTGAAATTATAACATTTCTCTGACATTTGTTCTAATTTTAAAGATTATATTCAAGCTTCAGGCAAAATTATCAGTAAGATATATTAGATTTCCATGAATATATTTTCCTCAATATGTCTGTTCCTGATATATTTGCAAGACATATTTATTTTTACCAGTTGCTATAGTAAATTAATACTCTGAGTTCTTTTAATATCTATATTCTAAAGGCCATGGGATTCAATCAAACTAACATTTATTGAGCATGAAATATGTGTCAGACACTCAGCTTAGAGATGAAAAATTAATTCTATCTAAATATACATAGTCCATGGCTTACAGAAATTAGTAATAACCTATTATATATAATATATATGTGTGTGTAGGTGTGTTTTACAATATACACATATTTATTCATATATGCATATATATGCAAGTTTATATGTTTATTCCTGAAAGACAGTTTGCAAAAATACAGTGTGAATTAAATAAATGCTGGTGAATTGAGTAGATACAAGACAGAGAAAGAGATTAAGATTAGAGAAATTCTAGGAAGCATTGCTATTATTATTATTATTATTATTATTATTATTATTATTATTACTGCTACTACTATTTGCGAATGGTAGAAAGCTTTTACAAATTTGGTTTTGGAGAAAGGGGGAAGTTTAAGGACAATCAATCAGCAATACTTGATTCTTACAGAAATCATAAATTACAACATTACAATCATGTCAGACAAAATTCCCGTGATGTGGTCTCATAGCTAATTTTCTTTTGTGCATGTCTGTTTGTATTTCCATCTCAGCAATCAGCCTCCTCTCTTCTTTTGGGCCAGCTGCCTTACAGCATGGAAGCTGCACTCTCGCCTCATTCACCATCTCTCCGTTCACCCTCAGGGCAGTGGCCTCCCCTCGGGCCTGCCTCCATCTGTTATGGTTGTAAGATCACATTATCATGAGAAAGAATGTGATGTGAAGTCAAGAGATACTAGGAGACTGACCAGTCAGTCTGTATTAGTTCCTGCACTGCTTCCTATCTAGGGCTCTTCTACCTAGATTATGTAACTATACNGCTTTTAATGATACCGTCTTTACTTTTGAGAATAAGAAACTTATATTCACATAAGTAAACAGAGTTTTAAAACTCATAACATTGGGATGTGTTGGTGGGATACTCTAACCTGAATGCTCTGGTTACCACTGTTTTCTTCCACTAAGTAGAAAAATAGAGATAGAAGAAAGGCACATACATACATGCTATAGCTTTATGTGGGAGATGAAATATTGGGCAGTGAGAGTGAAGAAAACAAGAATATAGACCAGAGAACATGCAGAAGAAACAGAGCATTAGACTTGAACTCTGTCCTTATTCACAATGTGTCATAGACNAGATCTAGGGCATGGTTGAGCAGGCACAGTATTATAGATTTTTGCATAAATGACATGGGTCAGTTCTGCAATTGAATGCTTGTAAGTTGAGAGAGCATTCCTCTTTGGCTCCTTCTTATTCTCTCTCCTCACTTGACCATAGTTGCTTTATTGAGAACTTCTGGTGGATACAAAAGAGGGTAGATATAAGAACATATGATACAGCTTGCTCAATGAAGGAATACTGGAGTGAATGGAGAAATAAAATAAATGCTGCTTCATTTTGTTCTTCCTTATCATATTTTATCTTAAGTGAAGGAAATGGGCTGTGCTGGCCAAAGAATGTTTGTTGTGATTGCTGTTGAGGTACGGGGAAAAGCTAGAGTTCAGGATAATATGAAATTAATAGTTTGAACAGCTGTATGAGGCGTCTCTAATAGAACTACCAAAATATAAGAAATAGATGCAGAAAAGGTCATCAGAAGCTCTGTTACTCACAATTTTCTCAAAACAAATGATTTTAGAAATTGTTCAGTGTTGTTAACTATATTTTAGAAGAATATACATGAAAAGAGATTGATACCTAGAAAGCCAGCAGTGTTGTACATGGTAGGACAGACTCTGACTTGTTTTAGAGAGCCAAAATAGAGGGGAAAAATTAGCATAGTTTGTATAGCAAAAGAACTAAATTCAATTTAATTTTAGATATACTGAGAGAGCTTAAAGTATGCTGGTAGGTAAA
Organism: Neotoma lepida; assembly: GCA_001675575.1. Classification (NCBI taxonomy): domain Eukaryota; kingdom Metazoa; phylum Chordata; class Mammalia; order Rodentia; family Cricetidae; genus Neotoma; species Neotoma lepida. The sequence continues at coordinate 7,737 of LZPO01028567.1, read as the reverse complement.
GACAAAACACAATTCTGAGGGACAATATAGGCAGTACACTTACTTGAACAGGGAGAGTAAGATATAGCATTGGAGAACTACAAGTAATCCAAACTGACTGAAAACACAAAGGCATACATGGGGATGACATTCTAAAGATTGATGCGACCTATACAGGAGACAAACACAGATGTCTTTTTCCATGTATGATGTTTTCACAAGATTTCCATAATGAATCCAACTTTCAATGAATGGCTTAAAGAGAAAACAGGCTGGTATTAAATACATAGATAGCCAATGTTGCTTGGCTTGACAGGATAGAAACCTGGGAAATCCATGCCACAGATAGATGCAATATCTTCCCACATTTTCAAACTAGTTTTCATATTCATGGGGTTCACAGTGTTAGTACATTTATGACTGGAGACAAAAGTGTGAGTTCTAAATTAGGTGACTTCTGAAACATCTGGGCTTCTCCATGGCACAAGACAGTAGAATTTCTTAATTCCAGAGAAATGGCAGTAAAATCTTTCCNACATACCTTGTGATTTCAAGAAATATAAAATTGGGGTCCCAATGGCAAATGAAAGGAAAATGACTAAGGGAAATTAAACATACTTCTCTTTGCCAAGAAAGATATTCTGTGCTTTGCTGAAAACTATAAATCTGCCTTTTGAAGAGTAAAAAGATGTGGGAAATTGTTAGTAATCCTCAGGGATCAGAAAGCAAGGGTAGTGGTGCTGTATAGCAAAAATGATTTTCCTTTGATGGTAGAAGCTGGCAAATGAAACAGAGATATCTCTACAACTTAGAAAACTATATTAATTTTGTAAAGAAGTATAATCTTAATTGAAGATACAATTGATAATTTACATAAATAAATACACTAAATTGCAGAGACAATTTTAAAAAGGCAAGAGGGCATTAACTACAGGACTCCTGAAAGACAATATTGAACATAAAAAGATTATAACTGATGGTCTGCTTAAGAAGAGAGATGAAGGCAGAAGGATTCCAAGTTCAAGGCCAACATCAAGGCCCAAACTAATTCTAGCTACCAATATCAATAAGGAAAGAATTGACACCATTAGTGAAAAACATGGATGCTTAAAATAATGATGACACAAATTGACACTTCACACACCTGCACAAAATACACACACAGCAAAATGTGTGAGTCAAACTGAATAAANGTTGGAGATGGTATAGGTGTCAACCTTGTTATTTTTATTTATCATGATACTTTGGAAGCTTTTATCATGCAATAAAATTGAATAAAATACAAAGGATCTAATTGTAAATTTTTACAGGATTTTGTGAATCAGTGGCTGTACAAAAGAAACAGTTTAAAAGCTATCAAGATGCTTGATCTAGAGTTCATTTTCAAGAGAAGATAAATATAATATTAAATGTTATAATAGAGAGGCTGTTAATGATATAAAATCCTTCTGACAATATTTTTAATAATTAAAATGACAAATTTATTGCAATCAAAACTTACCAATATGTTACAGGACACGCTCTATGAAATATTAACAATAGACACACAACTATTGAGAAAAATACATTACAATCAACCTATTAATAAGAAAAGTGTTCAATATCATTATAACTAGAAGTCAATTGAATTGATATGTATTACTCAGTAGAATGGGCAAAATTAATCAAAATCGCAATACAAAATGATAGGGAGGCTAGAGAGCTGTTAGAATTCTCATATTCTAGTAGTATCAATGTAAAATGGGACAAGTTTGTAGAATATTTTTTAGTGTCATAAAAAGTGACACATTTATCTCCATCATGAACAAGAAAATCTACCCTTATTTATCTATAAAGGGAAACAAAATATATACTGTGAAATGAAACTTTCAGAAAATAGTCATACCATACATATATCAAATTATAGTAGATTAAAACTGGAAATGCTTGAAATGATTATCAACTGGAGAATAGACAGTACACTCTGGTGCAGCATCCAATAAAGTACAGTAAAGAGAGAAAACTGTATTGCATTCAATGTGGATGTATTAAAAGAAAAGAGAAGAAAGTACTTATGAAATGCAGTAAGACCCATGATGGACAAAGAATTTGGAATAAAACATCATATTAAAGGATTTGTTTGTCAAAAGTGTCAAATTCTGGAGCATTTTCTGAGGAAGAAGAGAAAAAGTCACTTACTTAAAGAGAGGTCAAAATAGCTATGAAGATATTAAAGAAATAATATTAAAAATGAACAAATATTTCAATATTAAAACTATATATACTAATAAAGAACAAACATTTATTTACAAAACACAAACAAGCCAACAATAACAGAAAACATGGAGTATAATAAGTATGAAGATTCACCCTGGAATTAAGAAGGAGAACAGTGATGAAAATCAGCTGCCAAAGTGAAAGTTAAGGCTGGTAAGGGCATCCTGCATAGCAACAGTATTTATTATACACTATTTGGTAGCCAAATAGACTTTGCTCAAGCTATATCATTACATTGCTTATTTTTGTATAAGTTATCACTACTCTATAGTCCAATGTGNTGACAGATGAGTGCCAAAAGTATNTAGTGGTTCAATATCACACACCACACTTCAGATCTAGATTTGAAATGCAGACTTTAGTTCTACAACATCCTCAGTGGATCGGCTGCAGGTGGGGTGGCATATCACTGAACTTTTAGTGCAAGTGGTTCAGGTTTGTAAGTGAATTGAACAACCAGCACATGCACTATAAACTAATAACATGAGGAATTGCACTCAAACATGCTGTGAAAAAAAGAGTTAGGATTGAAGGAAGTAAATGTGCTCTATCAGGAAGGAAAATCTAACCACCTAAGTCCTGCCAGATCCTGGACATTGTGAGCAATGGTGAGACTGGATTAATTATTGAGGTGAAATCAATACAAATTCATAAGTATTTGTCTATAGTTTCTCAATACTGCACCTGCTTGAGAAGTCTATCAACCATTTAGGACTGACCCTAAATTAAGATGATTGCTTATAGTTCAAATTCTATTAAAATATTGTATATAAGGAAGTTTAAAATAATCTTAAATTGGGATTATCAGTTGGTTTGTAGAAATATGTATGGAATTTGGGACTGTTTTCAGCAAACTGAAAAAAAAAATCAGTTTATAAGATTGGAGTTAGGGGTGAAGCTGGCAGTTTGAGGCCTTCTGTCCCTTGCTGCCACCCTGGTCAGACTTCTTGATATCCTGCAGCATTTTTTTTCATTTTCTAGTGTACTAAATCATGATTAAAAATAAAACAGGGCCAGTAAGATGGCTTAGCAGTAAAAGTGTGTGCTGTGAAACATGGCTGCTTGAATTTGATTCCTGAAAGTCATGGCGGAAGGAGAGAACTGACTAGCAAGCAAGTTCTCTGATGTACACATGCACTCTGTTGAACACATATGCCTGCAAACACACACATACTCACACACACGCACTACACAATATAAGTAAAAACAACAATAATAAATTATTATTATTATTAATCATTTTAGAAAGTAAAAGAACTTTATTCTTTAAGTCAGCTGATTGAAACGGATTTAACATTTAAACATGTGTGACAGGCTCAGGACTTAATACACACTCGGCTTAAGATTGTTGCAGGGGTTTTACTAAGAATGTTACTTCTAGTTTGTTCATAGGTTAATATTCTGGATGATTTTGATAAGCCCATTACTTTTAAGAGTTATTTACTGTATTTATCACCATTAAGTTTGAAGGACAAAGGAACATCTGCGTGATATGAGCTTCAGCTCCTTTCTGGGTTGCCCTGTCCTGTGCAGCTTCTTCCCTTCTGCATTTCCTTTTTTTATTGTCTTGAGAAGCTTTTCTATTATTAATTAATTGTTTTCCCCAGCCAGATTACCGTTTCTCCTCCCTCTCTCCTCTCCTCCCAGTCCTTCTCTCCCCCATCTCCTCCCCATCCACATCTCCTTCTCTTCAGGAAAGTGCAGGCTAAGGAGCTCTTAGCTTGTCAGGAATCATTGAGACATCAATATACCTGCATTAACCTTGTTCTGACTCTTTCAAATAAGGTAGATACTAATACTAAGTGCTCGGCAATTGAAATGACTTATTTTTTAATGCAGTTGTTTGCTTTAAAAAAATGTAGGACAAGTAAGGGAAATCAATTTGCAAAGATGAGAGTAGAATGTTAAAATATTACCTTCATATTGAGGCAAATTTTACAGGAAAGCCTTTGTTTATTGTGGCTGGGAGTCTCTATATAATTGCATTGTATTTCCCATCTGTTATTTGTGTATGAATAAAGGATTGACTCTCACTGCTCAGCCCCTATTCTCTCCTATAGACCTTGGGTTTGAGTTACAATGGTAGATTAAGTTTTAACTGCAGACAGAGAGCTGCCTCTCTATTCAAAACTGGGCTTTATGCACTCACAGTTTCATGGTGCAGCTTGCAGATTTTCTTTCTGCTCCAAGTTCCATTTTTTTTCCCTAGAATTCTCCAGGTGCTTGAATGCACTTGTTTGTATGAGGTATAATTGCTCAGTGAGGCATGTAATGCATTTATAAATTACATAGTCAGGACTTTACATAGAAGATTCCTAGGCTTTATTTATATTGCTTTTAAAATCATACCTTGTCATAAAATGAAATTAGAATTTAACTATAAAAGAAAAAGGAATAACACTAAAATTCAGTGAACATCTTGAATTGTTTTTATTTTATTTTATTNTTTTNATAATTCATTGCTGACAATAGTATCTAGCTTTAAGTCTAATATCTTATGTTCTTTGGACCTTTGAGAAAAACATATATGACTTAGTGAACTTTCTAATTGGGTATAGAGAGTATACTAATACCTCAATAGGATTTAAGTATTCATTTAATACTTATAACAACCTAATAAAGTAATGGTAGAATTATCACTCTCATTTAATAAGCAAGGAAAGGGAAAGTCAACAAGTTTAAGAAAATTAAGAAAGCACACACCAGAGCTCATTCAGTTTTAAGAGCAGCGGGAAAGATTAACTAAAAGGGTGATGNTGATGTCCATCCATTTCTGAGAACTGCTGTGGGTCAGCCATAGCCCACATACTAATTTTACATCATCCAAGAGTGGGGTTCTCTTTTTTCTTAAGATCCTCAGAGAAATCAACTGACCACACCATTGAAAACAGGTAAAATTTAATTTAATTTAATTTCATACTTTATTCTCATGCTTGATACTAAAAGGGATGGCCTGTTTATGACTCTTGTAATGGTGGAATACTACTTGTGCATTATATGTACATGGCAGGGCAAGTAAACCCCTTGTGGAAAGAAGGTGGGCATGGAAATAACAATGTAGCATTTTAACATATATTGAACTGTATTCTGTTTCCAATGCCCTTTGTCTTTTCTGGGTGTTGTTGTTTTGTTTTGTTTTCCTGTAATTCAGAAAATGGCCTTTTAGCATATCACTCCTCAGTGGGCAGAAAACTTTCTTCCTACATGCTAATTATGGCTGGGTGAAGGACGGGTGATTGAGGCTACAGACTTTATGCTAAGCCAGTTTGATAAGTTATCAATGAATTTGACCAACGATATTCTTGCATTTGAGTTCTAGAAAGCTTGCTATTTCTTCTGGAGGATTATTGTGGTGACAGGGACTAAGATATGCACCAAGGAGTAAACTGTCTTCAATGCTAAGACCCACAATGATGTAGGAGAAGATGCTGGGCTACAGAGCCTACTGGTCCTGGGGATAACCAGGTGAATGAGGGAAGTGCCTCACCTCAGTTTCCCTGTTTTGAAATGGAATAACGCAATATCAGCTTCCAAGGTCACTATGAATTCTAATACCGCATAAAATGGTAGAATGAAGTGAAATGAAGTACACTATTTTTAGAAGACACTGGTGAATATGAAATTAAATAAAAAACATGTAAATGGAGGTATTTATGAAATACTGTCAGCAAAATTTCTTCAGTTGTTGCTCATATTTGCTGAGAAGCAAATGTGTGAACTGTTTTGTGGTAATCATAAGAAAATATCAGCAAAAAGAGAAGATAAATTTCAAGCCTTTAACTTCAGAGTATTTATCTGTGATATAAATCATCTGACAGCCAATTGGAAAAACTCTGCATCAAACTGGTAAGTTTTTAAACCTTGATAGGCCTCTCCACTGCCCTTGCAGCAATCCAAATCAAACCAAATCAGACTGAATTAGGAAAAGCCCTGGTTTAATGGGTAAAGCGTTCCTGGGTGATTCCCCAGCCCCTCAGAGAGAAGATCGGGACAAGAGACATGAAGAACCACATGTCTGGTTTCTGGAATGCAGCTTAAATACCCTGTGTTAGTGGTCTTAAGCCTCTCTNGGGGAGGAGCCATGTTTGGCGGACTTCGAAGGGGCAGGTTTGGAGAAAGAGATGGGGAGGGCAGTTAGGGTAGATCTTACACCAGAACAGTCAGCACAGAACCCAAGGAGATCAAGGAGGGGTTTGAGAGGGGGCACAGGGGCAAGGACACTCACCTGCCACAGCCTGCATTCCAAGGCAATGTGTGGCCCAGCACCGGAGTCTGGGCAACGCGAGGCATCAGTTTTACTGGGGCTGGAGCCCGAGCCATGCAAGAAGTAGGCGGGTGATAGGGCACAGGCTGGAGCAAAGCCCAGTGGCTGTGCCTCTGGAAGTGGATCCCCGGGTAACCAGCCTGCGGACATTGTGCAGTGGCCTGGGGTTGCCTCCACAGAGGGGATGCCAGGGTGCCAGGGATTGAGGTGGAGCTCCCAAACAAACACAAACGATACATTGAAATAAACCACACATGTAGCAGAAGATTCTGGCTTGTACATTCTTTTGAGTACACGTTCAATATTAATTACAATAGATATGGCTATCATGACTTTATATTTTACCCTTACAGACATATATTAAATCTATGATAATGTTTGTTTGGCAAAATAATAACAACAACAAAAAGCCCATGTAATACAGTGTCTTCTTAATCATCAATTTAAATATAATAAAAAATTCATATCACATATTCATGGTTTTGTTCCTCAGAAATGCTATATGAACACAGAAAGCCACATCCAGCTGTTGAGGCTGTATAGGAAGATACGTGGGCTCAGACCTCATCCTCTCCCATTTACATTAGCATTGGTACATACTGTATATGATTCAGGTAATGCTTTGTGATTCCTTAGCATTTATGAGAGGCTTTTACATATATTTAAGGCATATATGACATATGTATCATAAATCATTATATACAATGTTTTCCAACATTTCAAAGATATGTACATGCAATACTGTAATGCTTTTGGTGTGTGATTATGGAGTAGCACATGAGAAGAAAATATTTAGAAAATGAGTAGATTGACAAATCAAAACAAGGAATTCTTTTTTGGAAGACACAAGACAACATTTGCTATCTTCAACTACATAATGAAAGAAATCCACATTGTAGAATATTAGAGACAATTGCATGCAAACTTCAACAGTTGCAAAGTCATAGGAACAAGGTCTAAAGGGATAGAGTTTGTGATGATTAGTTTGTGTTATATGATTTTGTAGCAATTTATGGTGTTTGAAACTTTTTTACCCAAAAGTATAGAAGAACAAATAGGAGAATTCCAGGAATAATCCTATGCACAATGGAAAAGAGAGCAATGGCTATGTGTGATGGCCTTAGACTGACAAAACTATATTATAGTTTTTGGATCCCTCTAGTCTAAAATTGGCTGGTTTAGTGATTTCCAGTAATAATTTACAAAAGCCCACTTCTTTGGGGGCCATGCTAACAGTA
>LZPO01028563.1:18369-28530 GCA_001675575.1 Neotoma lepida | reverse complement strand
CCAACAGCTATGTTCAATGCCAGCTCTGTACACCTTTAGAAATGCAGTCATTATATAGTAGGCTCTAACTCACTTCCATTACTTATCAGTCATACAGCACTGAGCTTGGGTTTTCTCACCTCTAAAATGAAAATGTTATCATAGATTGGCTGTGAAGAGTAGAGACTGACATGCAGGAGCTCAGTAAATGGTACCTAAGATCTTCATCATGCTCCAAGTGATAGAAAAATAGCACTGTCCCCTGTCTTTTTCTAAAACAATGAATTCTAGGTTCACACTACTGATTTTAGAGCAGGGTAGACCACAGTAGAGGACCCAGAAAAAAATGACAAGGAGACAAACTAATATTAACCATTTCTCTTTCTTTCCAGTTTCAATGTACCCAATAGTATCATTTTGTTCAGGTGGTCCTCTTTCATGAAAAACAAAAGTATGTTCAAACACAGGAGGTCAGTTAACTCCTTCATNCCCAAATTGTGGTACAGAAGAGTATTCACAGGTACTACCTGTGCTGGTAGTTGGGACTAGTCCTCTGTTCCATGGCCCATTCTTCAGACATCATGGTCACTAGTTGGTGATATCTGTAGGAAGCACAGTCCTATATCTGGATAATAGAATGTTCTCAGTACAATTATGATTTCTTTACTTGGTTACATGTTAAAATGTTTATTATTCTTATTCCAGTAATGCATTTAAAATATAAGCATACACATTTTAGGAAAATTAATCAATGTATGTATTTCCATTTCTTGTAAAATACAATCATGAAATATGACCTGTATAAAATGGCTAAGTGTTTATGGTATACTGAAGCAAAGAAGTCACAAATCTGAGTAAACATCCATATCTTCCACAATAGTAGCAGTTTTTATAGGATATGCCCACAAAGTACAGTTTATACATATAAAAGTGAAGATTAAAGGAAAATTATTGGAATTATTTTAAAAGAGCTGCATATTGTGTGAGAAAAAATGAACTTCAGAAGTTGTATGGTATGGCCTGTTCTTTAGAAAGCATGGCTATTCTAAAATAATTTTGACCATTTCCAACTCCAAGCTTTCTCTTGCACGGAATTGTAGCTGGCACTCTGTCTTTTGCCAGTAAGTGAAAGAACTAAATGAACCCAGCAGTTTCATATCAGTGTTAGTCAGATGTCTCAAATAGCATTATTTAACCAAATTCTAGTGTATATCAATTATTTTATCCAGTTAATGGAAAATTTTTGGAAATTCATTCTCTGGAAATTAGACTACTTCCTTAGTTGTAATGATACAGCTATTTCAATATGAAGTCACTAAGGACAAATTTATTTTGTTAGGATAATGTGAATTAAAAACTTTGGTTGAAAACAATGTTCACCTTAAATCAGAAAAGCTTTGAAGCAGAAATTTATTCTTAGGTGGTTTGAGGTAATCCACACAGTTTATAACTGAATCTGAATATCCTTCTTTTCCTATCTTCAAAATTGAAAGAATAGTTGTCAAAATATATTTAACAAAATATAAATATACAATTTTCATAATTGGTCAACATTAAAAGACACACACACACAATTTTGAAAATAATTGTTTTGTAAAAGCACCAATGCAATAAAAGCAATTTGTATTCTTAAAGACTATTTTAAAAATATATAAAATTTGATGTTTAATTCTCTCATTCACTTTAAGTTGTGTTAATAAGTTACATGGTCTTCCTATCCATCTGCCAGCTTGATTCCTCCTCTTACATGTCTGTAAATGATCTCAAATTCAACCTAATTAAAATTGATCTCCTGTCATCCCCTAAACCAGGGGTTCGGAAAGTGCTTCCACCACAGTGGGAAGCTCCCATTTTCATGTGCCCAATTAGATAAAGCGAAAACATGGGTTGACCTTAATTTCTTCTCTCTTTCCTTCAGTAAAAATGTCCTGTTTTGCTAATTTCAAAATAAATTAAAATGATGAAAATAAATATTGCCTGATATCTTCCAATATTGTATCCCTCTAGACATTCAGGAAATGGTAATTTAAACAGAATCAGTAGCATGCTATAGTAAAACAGAACTTGTAATGGGAAAGCATGAGAAACAAACAAAATCAGTATATGAATGTAAGTCNATGATAAGTATAATGAATGCAAAAGGGAAATGAGAGTTGTGAGTGTAATAATGCAGGAAAATGGTACAAAGGTAACCCTGTAATAGAAATTGAATGAATATGGAAAGAAGCCATCTGTACAACTATGAAGCAAAAGACTTGGTAGAAATAGCAAACACAAAGGTCAAACAACGGGAATAAGCTTTGGGATACCTCTGAAAAATCCAGTGTGAATGAATAGGAATCAGTGACACAGGGACTGGCAGAACTGAGTTAGAGAGTAGAAGAGAGGATATAATTATAGAGTNGATGATAGTACGAGCTTTGCTTCGGGGGGGAGTGAAAGCAAGGACAGTTGGGTAGCTAGTGCAGTTGTCTAGGTGAGATGCAATGATGGATTGGAGAAGGGTTGAAGCTGTGAGGAAGGTAAGAAGTTCTAGGATTTGGAATAGCTTTTCAGGTAAAGAGCTTTGCCTGTGTTGATGGATTGGATGTGAAATGTGGAAGTAGGAGTAGAATCAATCACCATACTATCTTTTAGCTTGATATCTTTTACTGAAAATTTTACATCTCACATCTCTTTGAGGTCTTTAAATTCTCCAAAAGATTTAAATTTATCTATCTCCAAAAGTTATGTCTAATCTGTTTCGTTGTCTGTATTTCCATGTTTTACTAATATCCTGAGAAAGTCCCCACCCAACCCTAATTCTTTCTTCCCACCCCTCCCCATTCCTTTCTCTATATAGTCTTTTTAAAATTTAATTGGATCTTGTCACTTCCTGGATTAAAAATCCTTCACAATTTCCAATTATGCTGGAATGAAATCCAAACTCTAGCTTTTTACTTCTTAGACAAACTAAGTTTATAGTCCATCTCCAAAGACTTCTGTTCACTGTTTGTTCTTCTACACAGTAACAACTCTTGCCTCACTGCTCTAGATTTTTGGTTTTGTTTCCTTTGAGGTTTGAGACAGAGTCTCTCTCTGTGTACCCTGACTGGCCAGGAACTTGCTATATAGACCAGGCCAGCAGCCATCCTCCTGCTTCTGTCTCTTGCCTCCCTAGTGCTGAGATTACAGGCATGTGCCACTCCACTCAGCTTTTTTATAAGTACTGGGAATTGCTGGGGGATGTCTTTCTGTCTGCTGTGAATATGTATGGCTCCCATTGGATAATAAATAAAGCTGCATTGGTCTATGGCGGGGCAGGATAAGGTTAGGTGGTACATCCCAACTGAAGATGAGACAAAGAAGGGTGGAGTCGGAGAGATGCCAGCCTGCAGCCAAAGGAGCAACAAGATGCCAGCAGACCAGTAACACCACGGCCACGTGGCAACATATAGAATAATAGAAATGGGTTAATTTAAGATGAAAGAGTTAGCTAGCCAGAAGCTGAAGTCATAAGCCATATAGTTTGTGATTATTATAAGCCTCTGAGTGATTATTTTATAAGTGGTTGTGGGACCGTGGGTGAGAGAGATTCATCGGACTGCTGGGCAAGGTAGGACCAGAGAAATTTCCCTCTACATTTGGTGCCCAGATGTGGTGGCAAGAGTTTCCACCTAATACCTGAGAGAATTTAGTAAAATGGAGCTAAGAGCAGCTTCCTACTTCATATTTCTCAGGGGGGCTATAGTACAGAGACACTCTGGCATTCTAGCTTGAGCATTGCATGGCAGATTCCCACCATGGTACACAGAGGTGTCTCCAAGCTGCACAGCACACTACATGGCAGAGTTAGCTTTTACTAGTACAGACCAAAAGAAAAAAGTTTCTGGGCTATATGCTGCTTGATGGAGGCATAGAACCACTGCTTCCCAGAGTTGGTGGTGAGCATAGCTCCCAGAGCTGGAGGTAAATGTACCTCTGCCATGAAGAAAACTCAAGTGGGGCTGCCGCTTTGGTCCTAGCCACGCTGCTGTTTAAATCAATGGTCAAAAAATGATTACAGATACACAATAGGACAGATTCAGATGGACAAAACTTCTAAACAGTTTACAATATGTGTAAAAATATACATAGGCCTGGAAGAGAGAGGAAAAGGAATATAGGTAGTTATATAAAGAAAGTTTTAAAGTTTAGTTGTTAAAACAAAAATAAAGTCTTTAAAGATACAGTAAGAATAATATGAAAGTTAAGCCACATAAGGATGGAAATTAAACAAAGAATCTTGATACTGCATATTACTATATTGTCTTTGAGATTTTTAATTGCAGAAGACATTTGATTGTAGGGTCTACTAAGTGAAACCAATATGAATATTTTAAAGGTATCTTGACTTCAAAATTTATATCTAAGGATATGTTGCTTTGGAAAAGAGGTTCTGCTTTTGTTTCCACAGAAGATGAGAACCTGTGGATTGCTTCCAGGCTAATATGGTTTGATCAACCAAGACCCCCTGAAAGGTCTTTGATGACAGCCATGGCCCAGATGATCCAACATCCAAAACAGCATCAAAGTAACTGGTTGAGACAATCCAGCCTCACAGACTACTACAGCCAAGATTTAACTATAATTCTTAATTTTCTCAGGATCCCCATAAGATTGCCAGCAGCCCCAATCAGCAAGAAGTAGTATGAGAAGCTATGCCCAAATTCCTAAAATATTGATTATGAATGTTTATTTTTATTTAAAGTGGGTCAATTATAAACGCAATCTCTTTCTAAAAAAGAAAAGGGGATATAGATATGATAGGATGAAAGAGTGGATTATTGAATCTCCTTTTAAAGAGCAACAACTTGTTTGAAATGTTTCACATTGCTATGGATTTCAGTTTATTGGTACAAATTTAAAGTTAATTTTGTTATACTGTATATATATATATATATTTCTACTCTTTAAGGTATTATATTTATGAAACTCATTTAAAATTGTAATATAATTAAGAAATACAGATTAATAATTAGTCATCTATGATAAGTAAACTTATAGTCATGTTAATTAGGTTTTCTAGATATGCAGAGATATATTTCAGATAGATAGGTAGTCTTCAAACACTTCAAAGATCTACAGAATATGGCATTTAAAATGTTTTCAGAACTTAAGACTTTTCTGGACAGAGAGACATGTCTGCTCCTGGCAGCACCAATTACTTCAAAGAGGATCATGGGCATCAAAGAAACTCATTATGGAGTATGCTTTCTTTGTGGCAAAAGTTAGCCACTGGGCAAAAAAGTGCCCTTGCCTGGACTGTTTGACAGGATGCTGTATAAACTGGACATGCAGGACCCATAGGAAGGTGACCACTGAACTTTGCAAAGTGAGATGGTCCTTCAGGTTTCTGTTTCACAGAAGAAACTGACAGACATTCTACAGGACACAGGGAGAAGTGACTGACGAACCTTGCCAGAATGGGTGGAACANTCATTAAAATTTCTTGCTTCACTGAAAGCTATGCCAGAGACTCTAGGCCTATAGGCTGAAGATAGATGCCCTAACGTTACAGGGGAACTTTGGATGACTGTCCAGGCAGCCGATGTCTCTGTCCCATTTCTAGAATTATGGAAGTTGCTTACAATGCACTTCCTGTTTACTCAGGTAATATTATATCCTTCTGGGGTCTTTGATGGAGTTGAAGACTAGATAGTTATAACTATAGTTTTCCTTAGTCAAGATAAAAGGTAAATTAGATATGAACCTTTAGACCCACAAAAATAGGATAGATGATAGAATGTTTTCTTTAATTTTGCCAAATATGAATAGACTCGATATTGTAACTGTAATTCTTGCTTGATAACTGTTTTGTTTTTATGTAATTTTACTATGTTTAAATTAAAACATTCCTTTTGATTAGACAGAAAAGGGGAAGTGCTGGAGGATGTCTTTCTGTCTGCTGTGAATATGTGTGGCTCCCATTGGATAATAAATAAAGCTGCAATGGCCTATGACAGGGCAGGATAAGGTTAGGTGGTACATCCAAACTGAAGACAAGATGAAGAAGGGTGGAGTTGGAGAGATGCAAACCCACTGTCAAAGGAGCAACAAGATGCCAGCAGACTGGTAACACCATGGCCATGTGGCAACATATGGATTAATAGGAATGTGTTAATTTGAGGTGAAAGAGTTAGCTAGCCAGAAGTTGAAGCCATAGGCCATATAGTTTGTAATTAATAAAAGCCTCTGAATAATTTTTTATAAGCATCTGTGGGACCACAGGTAGGAGAGCTTTGTCTGGACCATGGGGCTCAGTTACAGGGGATTGAATTTTTATTTTCTGTTTTCTTTTATTTCAATGTTACCTTCCCTAATCCACCTAAATTAGAATCTTGTTCTTTCTCATACAACTATGTTCTTTCCCTCAAAGCATGCAGCAACTTACAATTATATATCCATTGTGCTTATTTATATATAGTTGCATTTGTAACTAGCTCATAATTTCTTTATGAGTAGGAATAATACCCATGTTTAGATTGCCAGTGAATAATCTAGTATCTGACCCAGTACTTGACACTATTTACTGAATGAAGTAAATATATACTGGCTATGGAACAGGGTCAGAGAAGGCAGAAGTCTGATAGTTGGCCTGTTAGGCCCACAGTGAGCTTAAGGGTTCCCAGAGTAGAAGGTTGGAGTGGCTATGGAGTGGAGGGGGTTCTAAGCTATTTCAAGATTTGTTTTTTTCCCCTAACTTTTACATAGTACTTCTCTCAGAAATGATCAAGACATTAGTTACCCAGAAAAAGTTCCTTTCTGCTCCTGTAGGGTGGCACTGACCCATATAACACTGTTTGTTTCTGGATTCTTCCTGCTTCTCTTTCCACTTCTCTTCCCAGCCCATTGAGATAGAAACTATTAAGCAAAGAGATTCATTGGCACTGAACTGTACTGCACAAGAATCACTGTGGGATCTTTTAGCTTATACACTTAAGGTATCTGTCTGGTTTATCAAGAGGAGAAGGGCTGTTGTAGAGATGGTGAAGATCTCATCACAGTACCTGCCAACACAGAATGGTTATAAACTATCCCGTTGTACTCACTGAACAGGGTTATTACAGGCTAGGCATGATCAAAGTTGACAGAGCTTAGTAAATAGCAGACAAATAAAAATGTGGAAAATGAACTATCTAGAACCTCCATCTGATTTAGCATATCCTTGAACTCCTATTCTCCATTCCAACTTGCTAATCCCAGAACAAGAACTACATAGTCACAAAGTGAACTAAAATTAGTTCCCAATGGGAAGTCTAAGGGATATATTATATACACAGATTCAAATGACCTGAGGTCCAAGGAAGTCAACAAATTGTTTAAATTCCAGGTCACCAAATCTAAGGAATTGAGTCAAAAAGCAATGTGAAAATCAATCAAAACATTAGGTTTCTAAGCTCAAGGGGGTGGGTTAGGGTGAGAATATGAAGTAGGAATGAGTGAGAATCACACCACCAAGGCTGAGTCAACAGCTAAGAACCTTGACCATCAAGGATAAAAGTTAGAAGAAAAGAAGCATGGGTAGTAGGTGATGTTCAGCTTTCTAGGGGCGGGGGGAGATGCAATCACAGTCTAAGGGAATGAAAGTATCTTAAAAACAAGAAAGTTGGAAAGTAGTGTTCCTCTGCATAGATGAGGTACATACCAGGTTATAAGGCATGTGTCAAAATTGTTCTCTGACCTTAGTAGAGAATTAAGAATGCACTCTACCCTATTGGGAATGAGAGGCTGGCATGGGAATATTGAGGAGATATCCTCTAGGTGTCTGTCTTCAGGTACTGGGTGAGGAAGTCAAGTCTAGCTCATTGTTTCATGTGAGAAATGCTAAAACTTTGATGACTCAAGAATGATAGACTATGGGGTATGAGATTTGGGCTGGGAAAGCAAAGCATCAAGTGAGGGACAAATACAGATATGGCACAATCATAAGAATGTCTGATACAGAGAAAGTAAATCTTGCCTAATGGTGCCTGAAGAATTACTATAGTGTGTGACAGCTGTTAAGATCTCAGCAGATTGTATTTGGTAACAACTATCAGGTGGTCAGTGTCAGAGCTTTGTAGCAGGGCAAAGAATGAATGAATGAATGAATGAATGAATGAATGAATAAGAGAGTGTAAATGGAAAGATATTGCCAAGGATAAGGCTGAAGAAGAATGTAGATGAAAGAGCAGATAGCACATCCAGGCCATGCTATAGACTCCAAATGAACCAAGGGTCAATAAAGGGTGTTAAGCATAATCTGGGGGACTCGCTATATAGAGACCATAGGCTCCCAAAGGGCGCACCGATGACACACTATTAGGTCATTTCCTCAAAGAGTAACTGGTTGCAATGTTGATCCAAAGGAGTCAGCTCTGACATTTGGCTTTCATCACACAAGACAGTCTAAATCAATTTCCCAGTGCCCATCATCCTTCTATAAATAGTACGGTTTTCTTTCTACACCATTGATTCTAACGTGGTTAAAAATTATGTGAAAAGCATTCATACTTCTGTAGTAGACTTATTAATCTTAGACACTCTTAATTCATGTATTCTACAACCTCTCACTTCCCAGGGTTATTACCTTAATTAAAATAATAAAATGGACTCCATAAAGAGCTTTTATTATTTGACATGAGTAAATGAACTTTGCAAGTCATCTACCAGCTTCTGAAATTTGGGAATTAGGAATGTAAGAGATGAAGAACATCTTTGTCCTAGTAAAAAAAATGCATATTTTTTCTTTGAAAAAACTTCTTTGTAACATATTTAGGAGTATATTAACCCTGTGTAATCTATACACTTCCATATATTTATCTATATACCTTTATAGAGATTTGAGACCGTATGGTCTGTCTTCCAACACTTTCTATCTGCAAAATAATCTTTAAAGAATAAATCTAAGAAGAAAACACAAATTGCAAAAACAAGTAAAAAAGGTAAACAGAGTAAAACGGCAAGAAACATGGCAAGAAAAAAAAGAGGCCTGGAGAGATAGCTCAGTGGTTAAGAGAACTTGCAGCTCTTCCAAAGGATCTGAGTTAGGGTCTCAGCACCCACATTACAGTCACCTGTACAATTGCATTCATGGGCACATACTCACATGCAAACACACACACATACACATGATTAAAAATAATAAAAATAAACCTTATAAAAGACATCATAAAAGAAGAAAGAGAAGGATGTGTGTTTGCTATNCAGGACTGGTTTATTAACATTTTAATTAAGGAGAGTGACCCCACAGGACTTCTGGGGGAGACTGCTATAGGCAAAGAAAACAGCAAGTGCCATTGATGTTTTTTGCTGCTTCCATTTCTCTAGAAGAAAGCTCTTGGAAAAACTGCCTCACACTCTCTCTATGTATGAGGGTTCAGAGCATTCAAAAGAAAACAGAAGCAAACAGATCAGGCTTTGAAACCAAGTTTTGATAGGCATTTAAGTATGCAATATTGGGTAACTGACATCTTCTTTTACTTTATATGCTCTGATTGGTAAAATGGGAATCATAGTGTTTTTATTGTATATTTATTTGATATATCTAGTGTTAAAATACAGGCAAAGTTCCTGATACATACTGTAGGCTACAGTTAGAAGCTATTAGCATTGTTCATCTCCCCTCTTAGGAATGAAGGAACTTCCTATTACAGAGTATTAATAAATTTTGACTCCTTAGTATATATTTCCTCTTCTAAATCAAATTACTACATGTATCTAAATGACTTTTTCCTAATTGGGTATAGTCCTTTGGGGCCACAGGAAAGCCTTGCTATCCCTGGCCAAAGCCCATGCTCCTGTCTAAGACCATCAGATATGCCCTCTATTGGGTCTGTCCATTTTTAGCAGACAGGAAGTAATGGAATCTTTTATATTCCTTATTGTTCTTAAAGGGCACTTGTATGACCTCTTCTCTCTGGTGCAGAAGCTCTGATTTCTTCCTATTCACAAGTCCAGTTCTTTGCTTCCCATTGNTTCTATGAGCCCCTAATATGCTGTAATTGCATTTCCTTCTGCCTCATTTAAGCAGAATAAGTTCCTATTCTTACCAATTAAACAAACTGTACTTTATATGTACTTACATATCATCAATTTAACTGGATTAAAGAAAATACCAATAGTAAGCCATATTTAACTTAATATTTATAAATATTTACATAGAAAAAGTTTAATTCAATA
>LZPO01028563.1:0-16664 GCA_001675575.1 Neotoma lepida | reverse complement strand
TTTAAAATAAAACACTTTAAAGAAGCATTAGCTAAAGCAGAAGAAAGACTCCATTCCAAGCAGAAATACTGAAGAGAAGTTAGTTTCTTATCAGAAGCGACCCTCCCAGCAGTATGATTGTTCTGGGATAGCTTCAGGAGGAATCCTCTACTAGGTGTGAAATTTGAGGAAGAAGTGTTAAGTGTGAAAAGCAGGAAGCTATGATATGTGGTGAAGATGGTCAGGCACTTATCCCTAAACTGTTCTTCTGTGTTAAAACAGAATGAGTGTTCAGCAAACTGACAAGTTTTACTGTGATGAGAGGAAAAAAGAAGAGGTGGAAAAAATAAATCGCAAGAAGACGAAGGTGATAAGATCAAAGTGCAAATGGAAGGAGAAAGGTCTTAACAGGAGATTTATTGGAGCCCATGACGTGCATCAGACCCAGAGGCAGGAGTGACTTGGAGAATAAATTCAGCTGTGGTTTCTGTCCTTTTGGGCTGAGACCTTATAGAATGCAGTATTTCTCAAAAAATGAGCCCCAGTCTTCCTCAAGGCCTCCAGCTTACTGAAGATGGATAGTGAATGCATTTGGGAGGAAAGCAGTAGAAAGGGGTAGAAACTTTTTGATCTTCCTGGATTATCCTGTTTTGTGTGTGAATTAGTCACACTGTACCCACACCAGTGTCTGTGTCATTAGGAATAGCAAGGCCTTAGTTGATCAAAAGGTTTTGAATACACAGCAGCCTATAAATATAGCTTTAACAATAGTTATGCAGCCCTGCCTGTGAAGGTATCATGCCCTATCTGGCTACCTCCAGTTCAAATTCTACAAATGCAGTTTTATGAGGCATCGGTATAACACATTTCAGCTTTGTAGCCCTCAGATTATCCAACTGGTGCAAAGACAAGAATGCTAATGAGCTGGATATCCTTGAGTGGGCTGACACTAATGTCATTGTAACTAGAGTTTACTTCAAACATGATAGAGAAGAATTTGAGGTTTTACTCTGTGTCAAAGTGCTAAAATTATCAAAGTGATATTACAAGATTAATCAAGGCTAATCCTATATTCTTAGAGTTAATAAACTGAAGGATAGATTTAACGTGATTTTATTTTTAATAACTGTAAAGTAGAGGATAACCATGTTACAATCCACAGACCCAGAAAGGGTAGGTAATAAGGAGGGCCCAAGGGAGGACAGGGGCACATGGATCTCCCTGCGAAGGAGAAATAGAGGTGATCTCCTGGGTGGACTGGGGGTGGGTGGGCTTGGGAACTTGAAGGATCAGGTTGGGGGGTGGATGGAGGGGAGAGTGCTGAGAGAGATGACTGGAAAGGGGGGTGCTTTTTGGGTCAGGTAGAAGCCTGATGCAAGGGAAACTCCCTACAAGTCTACAAGTATGGCCCCAGCTAAGACTTCTGGCAGTAGTGGATTCATCATAGCCTGAACTGGCTATGTGATCAGATTGGTGACTACCCTTGTTTTCATTGGAGAGCTTTCATCCAGCAACTGATGGAGGTGGATTCAGAGACCCATGGCCAAACACTGGGCCAAGCTCAAGGAGTCCTGCTGAGGAGAGGGAGGAGGGAATGTAGGAGCCATTGTCGGAGAGGGGTCAGGGACATCTCAGGAAAACCCACAGAAATGATGAGCCTGGCTCATTGGAACTCACAGAGTCTGCACCAACAACCAGGGAACCTGTATGGTGCCAACCTAGGCCCTCTGCATATATGTGACAGTTGTGTAGCTTGGTCTATTTGTGGGATTCCTGGAAATGGGAGAAGGGGCCTTTCGTGGTGCTTTGGTTTGCTCTTGGAAACCTATTCCTCATGCTGGATTGCCTTGCCCAGCCTGAGTACAGGGGGAGGTGCTTGTCTTATGGCAGCTTGATATGCCATGCTTTGCTGATGCCCANGGGAGGCCTGCCCCTTTCTGAGCAGATACAGAGGAGGGATGGGTTGAGCAAGGGGTGGAGGGGAGATGGGTGGAGGGGGTGAGAGGAGAGTAGGGAGGGGAGGCTGTGGTCGAGATGCAAAATAAATAAATAAATTATATTTTAAAAAGTAAAAATAAAATAAAAATTAAGAAACAAAACTGTGTGACTAGAAAAATGGCCAAGCCAAGAAAAAGCATACGAGTAAGTCCAAAATAATTCATGAAAAAATACATTGCATCTCTGACAATTGGTTTACAATTTTGATTTTTTTTTTACTTTCAATTTCAATGATTCAATATATTTTCTTTTTAATTATAATTAAATTTTCAGTGAGATCATTGATTATTGCATTGAGCTGTTCAAGAAGTTTATTATTCTTCCAAAAGACAAAACCTTAAAATAACTAGATTCAGCAAAAATACATTGAACCTGAACTCTACAATGCCACTTTGAGTGTGTGGGAAAGCCCCTGTTGAGTGATTATGTTTTAATAAATAAATGGGTAGCTGCAATGAAGAAAAAGCTGTACCTGGAAGGAAAACTGGGCATGTAAGTTGTCTGCATAGCACTGCAGCAGTCCCTGTGGTACAGTCTGCCTAGAGAATTGTGGGATATTTGTCAACACATGTATAGAAAATGATAGGGAAAACTTCTATATATAATTTATTTCTCCATCAAGCTAAGTACACAAATATCTCAACTGCAACTTGGCAAAGACTAAATATTTAAAAGCTTCCTACAATGCTCCAGGTCCTCATTGTTGCCATTGCAGACAATGCCAAGAAATAAGTGTTTTCCTCATTCACAGTCATTGATAGCACCTTTCTTCTCTTGGTCAACAAGTGTCAGTGCTCTCACACTGACTGATGGTGCTCTCTTGGCCAGAGCCAATTACAGAGAGACTTGAAGTGAGAGGGAATGAACCCAACTATACTCATAGCTGTGTCTTAAATTTTTAACTAGTTAATGCATGATCCCACAGCTCACTGAAAAGATTTTTTATCATAATCCACAACTTTTCAGCTAAGTATGTGTTTGTATGTGTGTGTGTGTGTGTGTGTGTGTGTGTGCATGTATACAGGTGTGCATGCATGGTAGTGTACTTTCTGGTATCTATCTTGATATGCTTAAGAAATGACTAAACCAAATGGATGGATAGATGAATAATCTCCATAAAATACCTATCACCTGCACTTCACTAATTCCTATGTCTAAACTCATGAACATCTGATTAAAGTCATGAGAGATACAGGGTACCCCATATAATATATACTGTGTGAGATTCTACATATAATCTCCCATTTGAAATCTGATTCTTCTCAACAAGTGTTCTACTCCATGTGAGCATATTTTGAATTACAGATGCATCTTTGAACTAAAACTATGTTCAACACTCCAAGTAAATTTGAAATAAAAGGAAAACAATATTCAATGACATATGTGATCATTTCAAAACCACTCATACTTTGACAAAATATATTACCAAGTCAGCTGGGTCTGTTTGAGGGGCCCCTGGCAGTGTGATCAGGATCTATCCCTGGTGCATGAGCTGGCTTTCTGGATCCCATTACCTATGGTCGGACACCTTGCTCATCCTTGAGGCAGGGGGAGGGGCTGGCTCCTGCCGCAACTGAATGTACCGGGCTTTCCTGCCCTCCCATGGGAGAACTTATCCTTTTGGAGGAGGGGATGAGGGATGGGGTGAGGGCTAGGTGTGGTTGGTAAGTAAAAATGAATAAAAAAATTTTAAATAAAAAAATAAAGAGAGAAAAAGAAGGTTTTAAACATACCAAAATCAAGTTGGGGAGATAGCTCAGAGGATAGAGCACTTGCTGTAAATGCTTGAAGACAGGAGTTTGGATTCCAAGTACTCATATAAATGCTCGGAGCATGAGAGACTATGTATGATCCCAGCACTCAGGAACAGTGACTGGGGATACCCAGGACAAACTGACTTCTTAGGCTCAGCAAGCTCCACGTTGAGTGGGAGACCTGACTCAGTAAATAAAGTAGAGATTGATTAATCCAAGAAGGCAGTTGATGCCAGCCACCGCTCTCTACCACTACACACCTTCACATGCACACACACACACACACCACATGCAGACTTAAATACCAAATTCAATGAAGAAATAATCTGTATAAATAAATGGTAACTCGGGATAATTTCAGTTGTAAAACTAGAATTTCTCTCTGTATCAGGTAAGACATTACAAATAACCTCAGAAAAAAATTGTTTACCTTCCAAAACAATTCACCCTCAAAGATGATCAAAAGGATAAAGAGTAGATTTTTGATATTAATAAGTACTATTATCTTAATATTAACAACATTTATTAACTGCTTTTATGTAACAATCATTGTTACATTCCTTTAACTATTACCATGTGCATGTTCCCTTTAATAATGAGAAAACAAATCTGAAGAAATTAAGAACTTTCACACATTTGATTAGGGATGGAGTTCAAAAGCCTGATGTGTCTAATTGCAAATCTGAGTTGATGATCACTAGGCTATCTTTCTTTGTGACCATCATTCTCTGTCATATGCTAAGGGCACAGTGTAATAAAAATGTTGCCTCTCAACAGGGTCTCAGAGAGTAGGAGAGAAAGCAAATGTATTAGATTCAGGATATGTCCTGTTTCCTGTTTTACATTCAGTGTTGGGCCTTTGAATTCTGGTTACAGTTTGTTATCTCTCAATTTAATCTTATGCCCTACCTTTCCCCTGAGGCTTAGATATACATTTAATTTTTCACTAGATATCCTTAATGGATATAACATGAGCATTTGAAACCTTTCTAAGATAGAATTCTTGGTTTTTCTTCCATCATTGTCACTGACCACTTATTCTGCCCCCCGAAGCTTGGGGTCATCATTGGTTCCTCATGTTTTCTCCTATTCTGTATTAAACCTGAAAGCAACTTTCTTTTGGCATTACTTCAGAAATGTATCCTGAATCCAATTAGTAGATTGCTCCCTGGCTCCCATGTGCTACTCCTGGACCACTGGCAATGCATCCTCATTGGTCTCCCTTAGATCATCACCTTCTTTTGGTGAATATTACACTAGCTTCCCACATTCTTACTCTCTGAAGCCTTTCCCATCATTTCTCTGCCTCACTTCTCTATTGACTTCCCTGTTTTCAGCCTTGGCTTTCCATTAACTGGTCCCATTAGTCTATTCTGTACCCAGTAGGCAAAGGGATGATTTGAACACATAAATGAAGATTTATATCCATTTCCTTATTGAAAATCTGGTGGCTCTCCTTTTAAAAATTAAGTAAAATCTGAAGTCCTTACCATGGCTCACAAANTTATCTGACCAAGTTCTCAAACATCACTCTTCCCACTCTGATCATTCCACTGGCCTTCTTCCTTGTTCTCATGTCTGGGTCTTGCTACAAGATGTCCCATCTTCTTAGGAGGCTCTCCTCTAGACCTTACTATATTGTTTCATTTCAGTTTTGTTCAAAATGTTGTCTAAAGTGCTATTCCTTCCATAGTCCCTCTCTCTTCCCCAACCTACTTTGTCTTCATGTTACTATCACCTCCTGAGATTACAGTATGTATTTTTTTTGTTATGTGTCTCACTTATCAGAATGACAGGTACATGGGAGAAAGAATTTAATGCATCCTCTTTAATTGTATCCTCAGGATATAGGAAGTGATGAATAAATATCTCCTGATTAGGTGCTATTTCAGCAGAGTTTATATAAAGTTTAGCACATACTTATTGCAAGAAAAAATTATTAACTTAAAATTANCATAGATATCAAATAGCAGTATGGTACACTACTGAGGTATGTTGGGAGAAAGTCAAATTCAAGGTTTCAAGGTATGTTAGGGATCTCTAAAGGAATAAAAATGACAAAATGAATACACATATGCATATGAAAAGAATTTATTAAATTGACTTCTGAAATATGGTCAAAGAGTCTAACAACAGCCATCTTACACCTGAAAGGCAGGGAACCCCATAGTTGCTCAGTTTATAAGGCTGAATATCTCAGCATCACAATCTGGCACAGAAAGCCTGGAGGGTTCTTAGAGTCCCACTGGTCTTCAGTTCATGCAGGAAGCCCAGAAAAGTGTTCTGTTAGCAGCAGCAGCANCAACAGGATACATTAACTCCACAGGGAGAGGGAAGGCCAAGGAAACAAATGGTGAACAATCTTCTCTTTTTCCTCCAGGTGGCTACTAGAAGGCGCCACCACTTGTGGAGTGGGTCTTCCCACATTAGGTAAGGCAGTCAAGTCAATTCCTCAATTTTCTTCTTGCTCGGGTGATTTTAANTATCAAGCTGACATGTAAAAACCAACCATCTTGTATACTCATCTGAGGATTTGGAGCTACTGTTTGTCTTTCTGCACCTCAGTAACCTCCCTCAAGATGATCTTTCCTAGGTCCATCCATTTCCATGACTTCACTTTTCTTTACAGCTGAATAGTATTCCATTGTGTGTATGTACCACACTTTCCTTATCCGTTCAACTGTTGCTGAACATTTAGAAATATGAAGTAACCATAGAAACCAGTAATCATAGAAACCAGAAACGGATCATAGTTTGGAGGGGCAATTGAGACAGGCACAGCAGGATATAGGTGATATGAGGTGGGGAGTGGAAAAAACAGGGAGGGGCTATAACTGGGGAGGATGGAGAGAGGTCAATACAGAAGGAGGAGAGACAAGGGACAAATAACACTAAAGTTGTTTGATAAAGCCTCAAGGGATCATGTTATTTTATATTTACCTAAAAGTGTGCACAAATATATATGTACATGTACACACACACACACACACACACACACACACACACACACACACACACCTTAAAGGAAGTTGAGTCACTTGGCCTGACAATGTGCCCACAAGAACCATAAACTAACAAATCCCCAATACCATGCACCAGAAACCTCCTTTCTAATGGTTTGTCAGGATAGTCTGGGTGACTTCCCAAACAATATAGACTGTAGATGGAGGAGCACTTGTTTGCCTCTCATCAGTGGAAGGTGAGTCCCTGTTGCTGAAGAAACTGCATACTTGGGACATAGAACTCAGATGAGTCAAGCAGTCTAGGTTCCACGGTCCAGAAAACACTATGCAAGCTGCCAAGAGAGGGAAGCAAACAGATCAACCGATTTGCAACACCCTATGAACCATGTCAAAATTCAGCATGGCAAGATATCTACAAAGGTGCAATAAGTGACACTCACATTTTGGTAACCAGTAGTTGTCTAATTGGATATAAGAACCACTCAAAAAGAAACCAAACCAGCTTCGTGGGACTAGTGTAGTTGTGGACCTTAGAAAAGAATCTACTACCACCACTTTGCCAGACCAGCACAGTTCATTACTACATTCTAAATCTCATCCTTATACTCACAGATAAGTGAAGTATCACCCCTCATCAAAGAAGCCTCTCTTTACAGAAAATTAAGATCATCACAAAAAATGATTACAACTGAACCCAATGCAGAGAGCAATGGATTGTGGGGAGTCTACCCCCAATGGATACATATATATATATATATATAAAAACTGTCTCTTATACACATCTAGATGTGTATAAGAGACAGATATATAACAGCTTCTGTATCTATGGCTCAGGGTACATTGTGGAAGAGGGGGCAGAAAAATTGTAAAAGCAAATACAAGGAAGTCTGCTATGTGTAGTGATATATTGTGCACCCCAATAAAACTTATCTGGGGATCAGAGGACAGAGCCAGCCACCAGATTAGATATAGAGGCCAGACAGTGATGGCACACTCCTTTAATTCTATCACTCAGGAGACAGAGATCCGTCTGGATCTTCTGGATCTCTGAGTTCAAGGCCACACTGTGAAGAGCCAGGTGTGGTGGCACACACCTTTAACCCCAGCACTTGAGATCTCATGCCTTTGCTACCAAGTATTTGGGAAGCAAACACACCTTTAATCCCAGCACTAGGAAGGAAGGAAGATGGCAGGGCACAGAAAGGTATATAAGGCGTGAGTAAACAGGAAGTCTCGCTCTTCAGACTGAGGATTTCATAGAAGTTAAGAACTATTGTTCTGTTTCTCTGATCTTTCAGCTTTTATCCCAATATATGGCTCCAGGTGTTTTTTTTTAATTAATAAGACCTTTTAAGATTCATGTTACAGCTGTGAAACACTCCCTCCTAGACATAGCTGCATAAACAAGATCAGAACAATGGCAATATCNAATGCATTGATTATTAACACTAAAATCTTAACATGAAAGGGGAAATTTTCATGGGGTAACACTCAGATAAATAACTACAGGCAACTAATGACTGCTGGAAGACTTTGTATTTTCATATTCAGTATCTTTGCCAAGAAGCATTCCTTCAGAGCTTAAATTTCTCCAATCCCTAAAACTGTACTGCCACATTTGCTAAAGCTTCATCAGCCTCATCAACTTCCTCAAATAGTATATTCTCCTTTTACAGATACAAGCTAAGCAATTCAGAAAATGAAAGACGAAACCAGTATTTTCATCATCTATTATATCATTTACTAAATGCTTTCCCCACTTAGTTTATTTAATACTCATAAAAATGTTGAAATTATCTCAATTAAACTTTAGAAAAATGATAGAACTTGTCTAAAACAGTCAAAGAACTGAGGTGACCTTATGATTTTATGAAAAACATACAATAAACAAAACACTGGATAAAGATTAACAGGGTTTCAGCAAGCAACTAGACTTTGCTGGAGGATGTCTTTCTGTATGCTGTGAATATATGTTGTTCCCCTTGGTTAATAAATAAGTTGCTTTGGCCTATGGCAAGGCAGCTTAGAGGCAGGTGTAAAAGGAGAGAGAGAGGAAGAAGAAAGGCAGAGCTGAGGAGATGCCAGCCCACCACCCAAGGAACAACATGCCAGCAGACCGGTAAGCCACGGAACACATGGCAAAACATAGATTAATAGAAATGGGTTAATTTAAGATATAAGANCTAGCTAGCAAGAGGCCTGCCATAGGCCATGCAGTTATTAAGTAATATAAGCCTCTGTGAGTTTACTTGGGTCTGAGTGGCTACGGGACCGGGTGGGACCCAGGAAAAGTTCCAACTANGAGACTTAAGTTAGCTAACATCCCAGGGAAATGTAAAGATGGATTGTGTGCAAAGGGGTCAGNGGAGTGTGGGAGAACCTAGAGCAGATAGTGTTTACTATACACAGAGCATAGGTACCAGCTCCAGGAGGAAAGAGAAAGGGGAGAGTGGCTACCAGACCCCAGAAGATGAGAGACTATGTTGAAGGTCAGCTTACAAAATTACCTTTCAACTAAAGGACACAGATAGCCTATATCATCCTTCAAGGAGGGAAGTGGAGAAATAAACACTACAACTCTCCTTCCTCTGACCTTTGGGCAGTACTCCTGGTCAGTAGAGTCTGTGGAGACAATACACACTTGTCAGCCTGAGNATAGGGTGACAAGCAGATGGTGCAGAAGCTTACACAGTGAGGAACAGGAAAGGAGGAAAATATATCCTCCATACACTCTTAACAAGGTCACAGGACGCTTCAACGAATCCTCGATTCAGATTGCATTTCTTTGTCTAAATCATGTGTTGCGTGGTACATTGCTTAAAACAAAAGTTTCCACTTAAGTGATTATTACTTTACAATCACAGTCCAANTTAATGAAAATTGTTGGGTTTTTTTATATTAGCATTTCTAAAAATTCCTTTTGTGTACTTCATGAGCACCTCTCATAGTTCTTCCAGAGCCTTTATATATAGCCCCTTTTAATTGTTTCTCTAAGACAATTAGAATTCCATTATATGTGAAATTTTAATATAGTCATTATAATGTCAATGGAAACTTGTCTGAAACACATTCATATTTTCATATTAATGGAAGTACTGTTATAATGTTAATGGAAAAATGGGCTTAATCAATTATTTAATTCTTTCATTAACTACACACCATGCTCAAACTCAAGGGAATATAAAACAAACAGATAATTTAAACAACAAAAGAAGTTTTCTTTGGAAATGTTCAGGTACAGTCACTCTAACCTGGGATGACTAATCCCATAAAAATAGAGCATGCAGNGGGAAAGTATGCGGGTTCTGAAATTAGGAGAGCCACCTCTACAGTTCACTAACCTGTGCATTTGCAAAGTATCTCAAGGCCTCTGAGGCTCAGCATCCTTGTTTTCTAAATGGATAAATAACATGAATGTCAATCAGTGTTTTCATCTCCTACACCCGCAGCCTGAAAATAGCTTGAAGAAGAATCTTCGTACCACTTCTGCCAGGACCCAAGTCACCATTCTTGCCAAGCCAAAGCTGCCTGTATTCTAAATGTGTTTCTCCAAGTCTTCTCCAAGCGAAAGGTCAAAAGTTTCTCAGACTTCAAGTAATAGGGACACTACATTTGAGTTCTGATGCACTCTAAGATAGAAGCAGAAGAACTGGAGATGGAATGCTTAAATGTTTGTGAAGGGTAACAAATGACCTTTTGCATTGGACCTACATGCTTAGAATAGTCTTTTCCCAGGGAAGTTGGCAGTAAAAAGACAAGGTTGGATTTATNGCAAACTATAGGCATCATTTTAGTTTTAAAAGTTAACCAACCATAAGATTAAAATCAGAGTTTGTTTCTAAGGAGAGCCACAGAGACACCTGCTAATGAGAATGTACTCTAATATGTGTTCAACAGAAATAAATATAATGAGGTGATGGAAAACCCTGTGCATAACCAAGTGATCTACTAGGTGTAGGTGGGTGTAAGGCCCTGACAAACCCTTGGGGAAGTATATGTGTGGGAGAGATTATCATGCTGAAGCTACAGCACTTTCTACTGAATTATTACAGAAGGAAGACAACTGCCTGGCTTCAGGCTTTAATTCTGCTGATTAATTTGGAAATTTGGGGGCAATGGTGGGCTTTTCAAGACAACAGAGCAGAAGCTATGTCCTGCAGTGAGGGTCTTCTTTTTGTCCTCTTCTTCGACCTGGNGCTCATACTCTTCTCTAGATTAAACCACAATAGACAGTTTATAGAAAATTCCAGACTAGAAGCTTCCAAATCCTTGGCTGTCTTGGACCTTGGCTACAGATACTCAGTAGTAGAATTAAAGGAATTTTGTTCTTTTTATTCTAAATTGNAAATTATTTTTATCTACAGATTAAGTACCCTTAATAAAAACACAAAGACTGAAGTGTTTTAGATTTTCAGATTAACTGGCAAAGCCTTAAGAAACCTCAAACCACCAAAAATGTGAAACACCCTTGAACCAAAGCATTTGGGTACAGGATGCTGAACCTATACCTACTTTGCATTTCAATAATGTGATGGCTAATCTGGGTTAACTTGCCTGGAATNATTTATGACACAACAGTGTTTACAAGTGTATTATTGGGCATGTCTGTGATATTTTTTCCAGAAGAGATTTGAATGAACAGACGAGAAGAAAATCATAAACGTCCTCACCAGTGTGGATGAACAATATCTAATTCATTGAGAGGCTGAGAGGCTGAAAAGAACAAGAAGGCAAGGAAGGGCACAGTACTGCTTATACTTGAGCTAGAATACCTGCTTCTCTTCTGGGGCCTCAGATTTCCTGGTTGCTGTCTTTAGAATCAGACTGGGACATATAATATCAAGTCCCTGATCTCAGACCTCTGGCTTTGGTTGACTTATACCCTTGGATTTCCTGCTCATTAGCTGGTAGAGGGCAGATCATGAGACTTCTTGGCCTCCACAGTTCTCCAATCTCCTTATACTATATTTCTACTATATATAAAGTCTACTATAACAGATACTTACCTATGCACTCCATTGGTTCTATTTCCTGGGAAGCATTAATATAGAGAGGCTCAACATCTTAGGGAAAACACAGTGATCTTCAAAGTGAAACTCAAGACATGGAGAAAGGCCTAGAAGGCAAATGCTAAACAGGGCAGCAGGACTGATTTTCTTAGATTTATGAAGTGGTTTTTTTTGCCCAATGTGGATAGGTCTCTACCCTAAATACCCTAAATTTTGTGTCCTAGGCTTGGAGAACCCTAACTTTAGCAACCTAAATGAACTTGCTTTAATGTTTTCTACCTCCTTTAGCCTCATTTTCTTCATCTGAGAAGGGCTTAGATAGTCACAGTTATCATAAAAGTTGGATGTATTCTCAGACTCTATTCTAAGTGGTAGTTTCTATAATCTGTTTTGCTCTTGTTTCTCTCTGCAATCATCACCAAACTGCCTTTTGCTGTCTGTTCCCATGCATGTCTTTTTATTAGACTATAACCAACAAGCTAACAATGAGATCTATACCAGGTCACCTCTGCCCTCTTAGCACTTAGCACACAGCTTAGCACAGATAAAAAATTTGAACTTTGTGAAGGATNAGTGGCTTTTTCCTCTTCTGAACAGTGCCAGATTCTACTGACTTCAACCCTCTGAATTGAAACATTCTACAAAGGAGCTCAGCAAAGGGGGTCTTTTGTAAAGACGACCTTTACGGTTTGGTCCTANTCAGGCATGTTTCTTCCTCTAAAAATAGTTTTTAATTTAAAAAATTTACATTTTGTTTGTTTTTGTGTCTTTGAGACAGTCTCTCACTATATAGCCTAGGCTGGCCTTACTATACACACCATGTGGCCCATGATGTTTTGATCTTAAAATCTTCCTGTCTTAGACTTAAGAGTTCTGGGATTATAAGAATGCAAAACTGGGTGCACGTTTCCTAATTACACNCTTGTTTCACAGGAAGGGATATTGGATGAAACATCAAAGGAAAGGACAGTAATTCCTAGAGAGAGAATAGATACAATTTGCATCATAATAAATTGCCCTAAGGACCTAAAATTACAACTAATTATCACCAGTAATTAGGGCTGAGTTTCAGAAAGTCCAAATTAGTGTCCTGTAGAGAGTATGTCATGTTCTAAGATGGGACAGATGTCAGGTCCCCCCTAGAATCTTTGCCTGATGGGGGTGCTTCATTCTGCTTCAATGATTGCCTTAGAGACTTACTGCCTAGACCACTGAAGTAAGAAGACAACACAACACATCCTGAAAATGTTCTGAAATATGAAAAATGNTTTCATTGGTAATATCTTACTATTTTCTCATATTAATCCTGTTGACAGAAATGAGATTCATTCATTCATTGTACACCGACCATATGTAATTTTCTCTGCCAAGCACTGAAAAGACAGCAATAAATACATGAGATATTTGCCTGTACAGATATTGAAGATGTGTGCAAAATTCAGTAAATAGATATGTCATAACATTACAGTATAAGCAATGCTATAATAAAAGTGTAAGTAACTATGTTTAAAACATGCCCATTTCCTNCATAGTTCTGAGAAATTATCTGTTGCAATCTTTCATCGAACAAATTGTGTATGCCTGTTGACTTTATCTATGCTCCTTCTACCCAGTGGATCCCAGTTCTTGGAAAATTGGTCACACTCATTACATTTTTCATTATGTAGGCCTGAATATATTTTTGACTTTGTTCTCCATCCCTGAAACTCTTCCTTCTTGTCTATTGATAATTTCCATTGACTTTCTGATTAATTGAGTGTTTACTTCCAGGATTTCTGTTTGGTTCTTTGTCTGCATGAGATTTTTTTTCCTCTTTGTGATTTTGAATTTCTCNTCCAAATCCCTGACCTTTAGTTTTACTTTGCCAACTTTCTTATCTAAATCCTGAATTAATTTCCATACTTAATCCACCTATTTATTCAAGTCTACTGTTCGGCCACTGATCTCTTTAAAAGCAGGACTCTGNAATCTTTTCTGAAGTTTCAGCTCTTTCACTACCTGGTTTTTGGTATGGAAGAGTTGTGAGCTTGTGGGGTACAACAGTGACTTCTTATNTTTCTTTGTTGATCTCTTGGGATGGATGTGTTAGGGCCACCAGGGCACAGGTTCAGACCTTAATAACTTTGATAACAATAAAAGCCTATTTATAGAGATACAAGCTAGAAAAAAAATCTAAAAAAAATGAAAGGCAAAAGTATAAATAATAGAAATAGATAAAAAGTAAGAAATACAACAAAATAGAAGATATGATCAGATCAGTCCATATTTGTTCTTTGCATGGTTGAATTTGGTTTCTCCCACTCCTTTGGGTGTTTGCATAGAAGGCTCTGCATGATGTGGAGGGGGAGTTCTAGACTAGGTAAATCACAAGTTGTGGGTGTGTCCTTCCTGCTAGGTGGAGGTCCTGTGTGGGATTTTACTTTCAGCTGGAATTTCTAGTATGAGATACCTCCCTCTTCTCACCAGTTACAACNTTTGTCTTTGGTGTGNTGGGGATGATACTTGCACTTTCCATGTGGGTCTTTTTGTGTTTAGACTCTGACAGGTGTGAAATGTCTATCTGTGTTAAGGTTACCCTTGACACTGGGTGCTCTCTCTCTCTAGTCTAATCCTGGCTATTGGTATTCTCTTAATTTTCCCTGTCTTTTCATTTGCCAGTGTTCCATAATTCTTGCCTGAGCGTACTCACCTATATGTGGGACTAGGACAAGATCAGCATACTTCTCTGACTCCTATTCTGTTGCTCGGTGAGGCAGCAACAGAGGTGGTGATTTCTTAGGCTAAGTCAATATGNACACATTTTGGAGACTCTCAGCTTCTAGTTCCCATGCTGGACTTTCTCCCTGGTCATGGTTCTGTAGCCATGTCAGTCTTTCTCCATCTGGCTGCTGTTACATGTCCAGTAGGGGAGGGTATATAGACAGTCTTCTGTTTTTGACCCTACTCCATCTCTAGGACACAGAGGTAGCTTCTAATATGCCATCTGTGCTGACAAATTTTATGTTAACTTGACATAAATAGAGTCATTTGGGAAGAGGGGACCTTAACTGAGATGAAATAAATCCTATCCTCCCCAAGTTGCTTTTGGCCGTGCAATAAAAGCCTGACTTCCTACCCACATATTCCAGTTCCTGTGGTCAAAGCATGTATCTCATCAAAAATCTCCACAGGTTATAATGGAGCCATGACACTGTCTTTTCAAGGCACTGGTAGGTGTGTTTCGCCAGGGAATGAACATGAGTATGAGAGGCTCCAGGAGGTGTAGCTGGAACTGTAGCTCAGCCACTGGCCCACTGCAGTNTATCAAGTCACTTCACTCACCTGTAAAAAGAGTGGCTACAGGGTTGANCATGAATACCTCAGCTCTGCTGAGTGCCTGGCCTATACAGCAGAACAGAAAATGGGTGAAACCTGAACAAGGGAAAAAAGAGGTCCCCTGGGAACCCTCATGGAGACAGAGATAAATCCATAAAACGCCAGTGGTTGTAGTGGTGCAGGCTGGGGCTGGAACAGCCTAAAATTTGAAAAAAGACATGATCCAAGGACAGGAGGGCCAGAAGGGTAACATCAAGTATTCTATCCTAAGGGGGAAAATGTGTAAAGTCAGTAGTAGATCAGGGAACATGGACCTTAAGAAGTGTGTAACATTGGGAAGGCCACAGCAAAGGACCTAGGATATGGNCTGTGAATAGCTTTCCAAGACTAAAAGTTCACTCTAACCTGTCACTGGTTTAATGAGAGGTCATGGTGCACTGGAGAAGCTGGGCCTCGAAGTGTTTCAGTACTGCCCCCACCTCCAGGTGAGCCTGGGACTGAGGGCACACTGCCTTTCTTGCACAGATGGCTTTAGGCATTTGCAGATTAAACAGAAGTTCAAAAATCTATTTTGATACCTGGCAATATGCTACCTAATGTTTTTCTGTTGTGTTCTGTGACCTTTCTGCTGTGTGTCTGTTTTGCTATTGATTTTAATTACAGAATATAATTTCCAGCATGAGTACGAAAGGCAGCTCCCTCTGGTGGGGCTGAGCTCTCAGAGGAAGGCAAATGAAAAAGCAGTATGGCTTAGAGCTACATGCTTTTCCTTACAAAGGACACAATGCTCTCTTTTTATAAAAATGTCACTGCTGCGCTCCAATGCTTTCCTACATCCTACTAAATGTGAAAGGGGAATGGGGTGTGGGGACAAAAACACTGCCCAATTTCCAGGCTCATCTCAGAAAAGAATAAAGCAACTTGCAGAGCACAGCTTGAAACCAGGTACACAGTTGTCTAAATTTTAAAGGAGGCAGCAAGCGTCTCAAAAGTCCAGGTCTGAAAATAATCCTAACACATGGATCTTAATACCACCTTTAAGTAAAAGTGCAAAAAGTCAGAGTATACAATGGAAGGGGTAGGCTGAGCTCAGCCATTAATTACCAATGGACCTTAGACCAGCCCCTCTGTGTGTCAGCAAGTGCAAAACAAGACGATCTGATTCAGTAACTGGCTTCTCTGTTCTAGGAGGTTTCTTTTTACAATCAGAATATTTTCTGTGAGGGAAACATTGTAACCCAAGTTCCTTGGGAGTATTAATTATCTTTCCTATTATACTTATCTCTCCACAATTTGTTCTTGCAATGCTGACCTTTACTCTAAATTGTGACACCTTCAGGTCAAAAATTATCTTAAGTGTCAGTACCTAGAGTCAAGGCACTTGTCAGAATAAAGTAGAGGCATTAAACAAAACGCAGTGAGAGATTAAAGTCTAAAAGATAATATACTCCACCAAAACACATCTAGGACCCAAGAGAAATAAGAAGGCTACATTAGTTATCTTTTCATTNCTGTGACCAAACACATGATAAGAAGCAAGACAAAGGAGGATTATTTTGAAATGGGGTTTGAAGTATGCATTCTGTTTGGCATGGAAAGCTTACCACAGGCAGCTCCATGGTGGGGGAACATGTGG
Organism: Neotoma lepida; assembly: GCA_001675575.1. NCBI lineage: Eukaryota > Metazoa > Chordata > Mammalia > Rodentia > Cricetidae > Neotoma > Neotoma lepida. The sequence continues at coordinate 10 of LZPO01028563.1, read as the reverse complement.
CTAGGACTCC